>MU129120.1:5211-69145 GCA_014904985.1 Hydnum rufescens UP504
GGAATGCGACGCTCCTTGCTGTGAACCCTGCGGACTCTTGACGCATGATTGGGTCGCTGGCATCGGCTCTGGAAGTGCTGGTGCTGCTACGGAGTAGCTAGCATGAGTGCTTGTTTATTTCGCTTCTCGAAGAATCGGCCTTGACTCACGTCATGTATAGTCATAAAGTCTTTTTGAAGAGTCCTTATTTCTCGACCAACGTTGCCAAGAATCCGGTGACCCTCGCTCGCTAGCTCGCGTTTCACTTCCATTCCTCTCTGGCTCGCGGACGTTCAGATTTCTATTGAATATTAGTGGATGAGTATAGATGTGCTGAACGCCTTTGGCCGGTGCAGAGATTCAGCATTCCGGTCTCGTCCCTTTTGTGGAAGAGTTCCTTGATTGGCGTGCCAGGCCCAATCCTCTGTTTGCAGCTGTTGGGGATGCAGATATTGTTCTCCTGCTCAGACCGATGCTATCGTTGGTGCCTTGATGAATGAATTATCCTTAAATTAAGGGTAAGACTTTTTTGTGAAAACTTTGTCGCTTGTGTCCCTGTCTATTTATTTTGGACCTCACAGTCCCGTCGAAAGGCTCCAGAGTACAGGAAAGGTCGGTACATGCTTCAAGTCTATGTAATATTGTGTTTCCACTGACGCGCGCTGCCTCACCGATGATCCAAAGCTATACGGGAGACGACCTGCTCCGTGTCCTTGTGGGGAATCAAGTGAAACCAAACCTCCCGATTGCCTTTACGAATCACGCTCTCGATCACATGCTGGGATCGGGTCTAGCCACAGGGATAACGAAGAAGGTTGTCCGACTGGGATCACGCTCTGCCGACCTAAAAATATCTAGTCTCTCGCTGGAGAACTCCAGAGGCTCCAGGAATGGTCCCAATTTTCTCTTGCGATGGGCAGGCGTTTAGTGTTCTCAAAGAGACGGAGACAGGGATAGAGAAACTCATGAAGAAGAACCGCCGGCGCCATATCGGATGGACTGAGATCAAGTCATTCATCGACTCGGAGGCTGAATGCATTACCTGGACATCATGCGGAGCCCTCGAATCCCGCAAGCGGGTCGTGCAGTTGATTGTCAGCTGATGGATGAAGACGAGGAATGGACAGAGGTGCAGTCCAGGTCCACGCACAAGATTGAGTCTATCTGTGATCGCTGGCTTGCTGGGGAGGGCCTCCAGTTTTTGGGACCCCCCAAGGTGATGACGACTACTTCCGTCGAGGCTCCTCAGTCGCACTGTGTCCAGGATGATCCAAGAGCTTTGCCATATCGACATCTTTGTGACAAGGATGTAGGATCCTGCAGGCGCAGAATGCCCTTCGCTATGTCATGACTGTCAAACCTTAATGGTGTATCGGAGGCCTCGGAGGACACCGATCGATCGGGTCAATCATGCTAAACACCCCTGTGGAAAGGATCGCCGCTGTGGTCATTCCTGTGGCGACGACTGTGTTGCCCATCACTCTTGCTCGGGTCGTTGCATGGGTTGGTGCCGCCACAAATGCGTGCATGTGCCGTGTTCGAAAGCTTGCTCTGAGGCGTGTCCTCCCTGCTTACGACCGTGCGCTTGGAAATGTAAACAGTATGTCTGTGCATTACCGTGCGGATCAGTACGTGACCTGACTCAGAAAGTGGGTCTATCCCTTGACCCGTTCTTGTCCGTAGTGTGCTCGCCTTCCTTGCGACGAACGATGTGCGGAAATTCTGGCCTGTGGGCACCAGTGTCCTTCCGGTAATCCTGGAACCATTGCAACTTTTAGTAAGCTTGCTTAAACCCGTATGATGTCCAGTTTGTGGTGAAGATTGTTGAGTTTAAATCTGCCCCACCTGCACATCTCCGGACGGCCAGAATGAAATCGGCGATTTCAGCTTGTCGACGACATGCCAATTCTCCCCGGGACCGTATTGGTGTTCTTATTTCTGACCCATCCCCGGCTACGACTGTTAGCATTGCCCCTTCTGCTGATCCAGCCGCCGTGCATCCCGGGGGGTCAAGCCCCATGTTCACGATAACCTGAACTACTATATGACCGTCTCACTTGCCCTTGCAATCCGTGAGGTGCCCTTTGCTATTGGTTCCCGAGATGCGACGCTCCTTGCTGTGAACCCTGCGGACTCTTGACGCATGATTGGGTCGCTGGCATCGGCCCCGGAACTGCTGGTGCTGCTACGGAGTAGCTAGTATGAGTGCTTGTTTTATTTCGCTTCTCGAAGAATCGGCTTGACTCACATCATGTATAGTCATGAAGTCTTTTTGAAGAGTCCTTATTTCCGGACCACCGTTGCCAAGAATCCGGTGACCCTCGCTCGCTAGGCTCGCGTGCCACTTCCATTCCTCTCTGGCTCGCGGACGTTCAGATTTCCTATTGAATATTAGTGGATGAGTATAGATGTGCTGAACGCCTTTGGCCGGCATGTAAAACGACGATTTGTTCGCGAGTAATGTTTCCGCAAAGCTCCCTGAATGAGTCTTTTGATCGCTTTGCTGCGATTGATGGGATTTCAATATCAGAGGGATTCAATCAAAATTTCAGTCTCAGTGGAGTGAATGATTTCACGCTTCGTGCACTGTAGTAAGTACTATTGGGTTGTGTCGGAAGAAGAAATTACGCGAGTTCATTGTTGTCGTAAGCAATCATCTATCATGGCTTCTCCTTGTAACAAGCCAAGCCCGACGCACTGCGAGCTCTGATTCTAGGCTGTAGGAGCGATGAGTGTGTATTCATTGATCAACGGCCAGAGTCTTTCTACTTCCCCAACGATCGGATAATCGCTGCTCATTTCGACTACTAGGTCACCATCGGACGATCGAACTTGAAGGGAGAACGTTCATAAACAATCATCTAGCAGACAAACGCGATACAATGGGTATTCGTCATATCTGTGGCTGATAAATGAAACGGAATTGTGTCTAGCGGAGGGGCGGAAAGACAGGTAGACAGATTCTGGTCACGGATTATCTCGAGTGAAGACGAGACGTTTGGAATCTGCATCTTGCGACACCCCATTATTCAGCACCCAATGTCCAGGACGAATCGTCCGAAGCTTGAGATGGTTACCCCGGTTCGCTGTCTGCGATAGGTGTGTTCCCACCGCATCCTTAAAAATCCCCTTGATGGATGGTGCCACGAAGCGCAGCTGAGACCCAGATGGATTGAAATACGCCAGCATGTAATGGATTTCATGCTCGATGGACTTCTTTGTGACCGTCAGTTCACCTTTCCGCCGGAGATGGCATGGACCACATTCTAGATGCCCGAGTTCACAGGCTTGCATCTCTCGGCGGAGGGCTGCTGCGATTGCATGTGCATCTGGGTCATCTTTTTCGACGACTTGCTTCTTCTCCCTTGGCTTCCTTTTCTTTGTCTTCTGAGTCTTGGCCTCTGCTGGGAGCCGAGCATAAGGAGGTGCCCTCCTTCCCGTGAGGGTGCGGTGTGAGGTGGTTGCCTCTGTTTGTTTTGGTTTCTCGCAGATGCGAGAGTTGGAGCGGCCTAGAAGTTAGAAGGATCTAGTTGAGCTTGACGGCGCATCACGGCAGTATCACTTGGTCTGACTTACGAAGTGCTTCGCCTGTTCCGCGGAATACTCACCGGATCTCTCTTTCATACGAAGGACTGTAGGGAGCTGATGGCATTCTTTCAATACACGTCAGTGATATTTGCAGGCAATGCATTACTGCTTACTGGGTTGGCGGCCAAGGAGTTGTCACCCAGGAGTGGGCTCCACCCCATAGGTGGGACGACTGGCTGGATCACCCATCAGTTTACAATAGTGTCATCATTGAGAACATGGGGCTTACAAAACTTCCTGCTGCGACTGTGCCGAAATAGGGCACCGGATTTCTCGTTGGACGATGATACACGTCGTTGGACTTTGCCGCCATGTCGAACACCTAGTTAATAACATGCAGCGTTACCCCAATTGATCACCACTCACCAGGCCCTGGTGGGAGCCGAGATATTGGGACTCCCAGCAGTGTTGTCGGCTGCTGCTCCTTGTGATGGCATGGACCCCTGATGCCGTCAGTTGAACTGGGGATATTCCCCATTTCAGGGACTGTTGGCTTGGGGGCCGATACCCTGTGTAGGAACGTATATTCCTATTGACCGTAGGATCGAAGCGGTTGGCAAGGTACGTTGCCAGTGCTTCGTCCCGTTGAGGTGCCGGAGAATTCGAATACAGCAATGTGTTGCCAGACAGAGCAAATGGGGACGGGGAAGACGAAGGCAGCAGAGACTGTGAAGAGGACGAACAACATGAAAAATTATCCGAACTGGGATGATCCATTGTATCCCACGTTGGGGAGAGGAAGTGGGAGGATGAAGTGGGGAGAGGAAGAGAATTCATGAACAAAGGCAAGGTGGACAGGTTTTTGAACATTCCCTTATGCCTCGTGTGATCCATGAGGGCTAGGCTATGGACAGTAGGGTGTGGCCGTTCTTGATTTGGGTCGATCACCATGATTATTCCCTGACACCTTCCCATGTTTTTGCTGACATCGCCCCACACGTCAATCATTATTGTAATCTGCCACAAAAGAAGTACTGTACTGTAAACGGAGGACAAAGAACATCCATATCATAGAAGTATATATTTCAACTCCCAGATTCTTTCCCAGTCGAGTAGTCGTTATTCTCTGGGGGTTTCGCTAGTCTTAATGAGTAGGGGAACGGAAATAAATACGGGAATGAGAGGTCACCTAACAGTGATATACCAAGGGTCAATCAAGACTAACTGCAACGAGCATTACCCCAAATTAGGCATAGTGAGCATGAAACCCTGGCCGGTGGCAGTGTGGCGCCACTCACGCATCTCGCACACTCCCAGAAACATGAAATGTAGAATTATAGAGTATTCGCGAGCAAAACTGTCACCAGCTTACTAGACAAACCTTCGAAGACATTCCTTGTTATGGCAATGACTTTGTGCCATCACGGAGCCAGCTGACATATTGGCTCGGGCTCGATATCGGAGTGCGCTCAGACCCTATTTGCGGACGACCAGCGTCTACAGGGTGAGCCGTTCTATTCAGAAACACCCAAAGATGCGATGGCGATAGGCATACTGTGATCCCCATTTTCTCGCCGCTTGAGATGTGGTGTTGGCCGAACTTGCCAGTGGTGGCTGTGCTCGCGTCTAACCGTGCTTCCATCATCCACGGAAGCTATTGACCTTGATCAACATACCTCAGACGCTCAGGTTTCTCTTCTTTTCCCCATAAACCCCCTCCGATCTTCGCCATGGCATCTCTTTATACTGGCCTTGGCCTCCTGGGCCACGCCCTTCGTAATCGGACCCGGTCTCTGACCGTCTCGAAACGATTCCGTCCTGTCCGGATTGCATTATGCCCTTTCAGATTCAACACGACTCTGGTGAGGCGAAAGTTCTGCCTCTTACGTTCGGTATGAACCAATAGTTCCCTCTGAGCCGTATGCGATAGGTGGCGCCGTAAATTATGATTCCATAAATGAAAAAAAAAATCGCCCTATCCTACCAGTTGGTATCAACTTTGTGCTTCTGCGTATATCACCAACCAATTTAGGAGGTGCCACAAAACTCTTGAGCTAGGTATGTCTCACTATAACCTGCTTTTTTTTTGCGAGTCTCTCGTGGCACTCACCCACGTGTATTTAAGGCCTCAGCCTCATACCCCGTTATCAACGGGGTTGCGTACGTACGGAGTCTAAAGGAGGTCATCCAGATTGTCCCCCAGATAGCTATCACGGCTGAGAACGTTAGAATCGAGATCCATAGCGCACTTCACATCCGTGTCTTCGATCCTTATAAGGCGAGGTACGGAGTCGAAGATGCCACCTGTGAGTTCCGCCGTTGTGAAGTCCAGGCCCACGCACAAGTTTGAGTCTATATGTGATCACTGGCTCGCTGGGAAAGACCTCGAGTTTTTGGAACCCCCCAAGGTGATGGCGACCACTTCCGTCGAGGCTCCTCAGTCCCACTTTGTGCACGATGACCTAGGGGCTTTGGTATGTCGGCGCCTTTATGACAAGGTCCTAGGACGGTGCAATGGAAAATGCTCCTCCCTGTGCCATGACTGTCAACGCCTTAATGGTATATTAGAGGCATCGGAAGACACCACGATCGATCGGGTGAATCATGCTAGACGCCCCTGTGGAAAGGATCTCCGATGTGGTCATTCCTGTGGTGACGGTGTATGGCCGATCACTCTTGCTCGGGTCGCTGCAACGGCTGGTGCCACCAAAAATGCGCGCACCTGTCGCTGTCGTGTTCGAAAGCTTTCTCTGAGGCATGTCCTCCGTGCTTATAAGTGTGCACTTGGAATGCAAACATTATGTCTGTGCATTGCCGTGCGGATCAGTACGTGACCTGGTTCAGAAAATGGGTCTATCCCTTGACCCCGTTCTGGTCTATAGATATGTGCACGCCTTCCTTGCGACGAATGATGTGTGGGAATTCTGGCCTGTGTGCACCAGTGTCCTTCCGGTAATCCTAAAACCATTTCAACTTTTACTAGGCTTGCTGAAACCCAGTTTGCGGCGAAGATTGTTCAGTTCAAATCTGCCCTACCTGCGCATCTCCGGACGACCAGGATAAAATCATCGATTCCATCTTGTCGATGATATGCCAATTTTCCCCTGGATGCTCTTATTTCTGACCCATCCCAGGGAACGACTCTTACTATGCCCCTGCCGTTGATCCAGCGGTCGTGTATCCCGGGGGGCCAAGCCCCATGTACAAGGCAGGTTCACGATGACCTGTCTCGATAGACGGTTACATCTTGTTCGAGCCCGTTTGCATTGGTCTGCTGCCCCTCCGATGCAACAGGCGGTCCCAATGGGAACCTGAGGGTCTTGCAACAGGCCAGATCTTCGTGTAGGTAGTGTCAACCGAAGCAGACGGTCTTGAGCATTGGATGGATAACCGAAAGTGGTGCACACGCCGTTGTAGGCTTGTCATAATTGCGACACCTCAGAGGCTACCTCGTGAAACTGGAGTGTATTTATTATGTTAAAGGTGCAACAAGCCTTGGAATACAAGTTTCGATAAATCCGTTGCTTTTCTAGCATGTCGCTCATGCGTGAATCAATCGTTCCCGACTATTGAAGAATCGGTGCGGAGCCACTTAGATTCGCACGACGAGAGGAAAGGTAGAGCATTTTCTCAAGCAAACGCTTGAGGGAACAGAGGCGATACGCTGACTAAGCGATGAGTGTTACAGTTAGACCCGACAACATTGTCGGAAGCCGCATGGGCATGCGGAATGAGCGAATATTTGAGTACTCTGCCACGGCATGAAGACGAAGGCTGCCGTCACAGTGACCGATACTCAGGTAATGGCAGAAGACGTATCCTGATTGTGCCTTTGAACATGAGTACCAATCTCTCTTTCCTTTCTTCACTGAAGGTACCAATAATGCAGCGTCAAGAAACTCTTTGGGAAAGTTGAAGCAGAAGATTGGCGCCCACAGGATCAATAAGATCAATATGACTGAGAGACTCTGAACTGCTCTTAGCTTTGACGATAGGGGAAGATGAAGAGAGGAAGACACTCGGAGTCTCCTTTTTGAGTAGATTTAAAAGGCTGCATTTAGAGGCTAATCAACGAAGAGTATTGCCATCCATGACAGGAGGGGCAGATCACAAAACAACGATGGTGGGAGCTCGCATGGAATAAGCATCTGCAAGATCCCATGTGGCATCTATGAGGCGATTTTCGCTGGATGTCGAGCCAATAACGGTTCATAGCGAAACCTAGGATGTGGCTTCAAAAGAAGTCGGGTTACTCTGGAAACTGCACAGGCATGGAAGCACAGCCGTGGACGTGCAACCATAGACGCGCAGCCATCGACGCGCAGCCATCGACGCATAGCCTGCACGTCGTATAAAATCTCTCACTTGGCTTGTCCCGTGCACCCCTCCCCCTTTTCTTTTTCCTTTGCCCCTTCGCATCGACCGCTGACTGGCCACTTGAATTTCGAATTTACCTGGACTTCCTCCGATCGATCCCTTGAATCATATCACTCATCATGTTCTCCCTGTCGTCGCTGTTCGCTGTCTTCTCTCTTTTTATCCTCGCGGTTTTCCAGATCGCTGTCGCGCTCCCGGTGGTGCCCCTGCCATTTAGTGTATGTGGGCTCCCTCTCTCCGATCAACTTTCTACTAAAGCAAAACTATAGCGTATGGCACATGATCTAGAAGGCCGCTCACTTGCTACCGATAACTATGTCCGTGCAGCTGCAGCCACGCTTCCCGATGGGGTCATCACCGTGCGTCAGGATATCCCAGATTCAATTGCGACCACGGACGAGTACGTGGTCGCACTCGTGCGCGCTGCACTGCTCATTTAATCTGATACATGTTATCTTGGCAATCGCCGCTTCAGGAACGGCGACATCATCCCATTTGGCCGCAGATGAGAAGAGGAACGTCAGGTGCCGGACATTAGTTGTTGTGTGCTGGATAAGTGAGCTTGCGAGTGGAACGTGGGCCACGACTAGTTTTTGCATAGCACAGCGAGGTATTACTAGATGAGGCTCGACGTTAGATGTTGAGCGGGTGCCAATCCGGGAGATGCCGGCTTCTTGAAGCCAATAGCATACAACAGTGCTTTACTCACACTGTAGTTACTTGCCGAGAATATCCTGTGCTGTGCTGTTGAGATGAAGAATTCTCTACTTCCGTCAAGTGTTGTTTCTAATGACTCAATCCTACTGTGTCTGTGGCCGTGACTGTGGCGGAATGGACACCAGGTTTCCAGTTGGATGACGATATGCATTATTGGACTTCGCTGCCGCGTTGAACACCAAATTCACATCCCACAGCCTTGTCCCAGTTGATCATCACTCACCATGTCCTGGTGGGAGCAGTGGGATGGTTGGCAATTAGCGGCAGTTCCTCGCGGCGGCCTCGTCTCCTGATGCCATCAGTTGAGCTGGGGACATTGGCAGTGCCTGGTACTGTTGGTTTCTGGGCTGAGTAGGAGGGTATATTCGTATTGACGGTAGGATCGAAGCGGTTGACAAGGTACGTGGTCGGTGCTTCGTCCCGTTGAGGTGGCGGATAATTCGACTGCCGCGGGGACGCCGCGAACGTGTTGCCAGACGGAGCAAGCGGGGGCAGGGAAGACGAAGACGGCAGAGGCAGCGAAGAGCAAGAAGACCACGAGCCACATGAAAAATTATTTGAAGTGGGAGCACGAAAAAGGCTAGAAAATTACAGCGGTGGTGATGCTTCCACTAATTCAGCCAAACGCCATCACCCTAAGCTTACTGTAATCAAGATACGCGAGAAGCTCAGCTTTCTCTTCTTCTCTTCTCCATCAACCTGATTCGATCTTCACCATGGTCTCTTTTCGTACTGGCCTTCGCCTCTTTGGTGGCGTCCTTCGTAATCGGACTGAGCCTTTGGTCCTCTCGAAAAGGATTGCATCTTGTCCGGATTGCATCCTGCTCCTTCGCATTTAACATGACTGTACTCGCGATGTGAAAGTTCTGCCTCTGATGTTCGGTATGCATCAATGGTTCCCTCTCTGAACCGTAAGTCCTAGGTGGCGTCGTCATAAATTCTGATTCCCTTAGTGAAAAAAAGAAGATTGACCTTATCTTTCCAGTTGATACAGTATCAACTTTGTACCTACTCAATCTGCGTGCATCATCGAGCGATGTGGAGTGCACAAAACTCTTGAGCCAGTAATGTTGTACGATAACCTAATTTTTTTCCGTCTTCGTGCACTCACCTATGTGTATTCAAGGCCTCAATTTCATACCCGATTATGTACAAGATTGCGTACGTACAGAGTCCAAAGGGGATCCTCATCAAGATAGTCCCCAGATGGAAAGGGAAACAGATTCTCGATGCAGAATGCACGCACTCCCCATCATCTTGATTCCACGGCCTTCCATAGCCAAGAAACCAGCTGTGTTCCGTTTGTCGTCCCGCTTTTCAGGAACGAAGCAGTCTTCTATCCTAGTTCTCGGAGGCTCAACCGTTGGAACAGATCAATGTCGTTCGAGGGGAGGTCAAAGCCATGAACGACGCACGCAGAAGCAACAGCAGGAGCTCTTAAGTTGGTCGAGCTATTAATATGGACCAGAGCGAAGACCGGGATGGAGTTTTCCTCAGCGTGCCTGAGAAATGGTTCGAGGCCTTCTCCAAAGTATGTAGAGCCTTTTCTCTCCCTTGCGTATTCCTTCCCTCCTGAGTATCCGGAATGTTGCGCAAGCGATGACCATCGCCGCAATGAAGCGGGCCTACGAAAACAAGACGCACATCATCCCAGCTGATTGCCGGTAGTATAATAGCGCAGGTAGGGCCTGCAGGGAATCCCACCTGCATCCAGGATTCTAATGGACGATAATAGTCTGTCTCGATTTTCAGTGCCGTTTTGGAGAACGGTCGCCCACAAACACCCTAATGGTGACAGCGACAACGATGACCCCATCTGCTGTTGAAGCTCGCATGTCAAAGCCCCACCGATCTCCCTCAACTCGAATGACACCAATTTCTTGAATATGCCTCATAAGTACTCGCACTTCTCGCACACCATTTTATCCCCCTTCCCCCAACGGATATATACCTGAGAGATGTGGCGCAACTGTGTCATAGACGTACAGTTCTCACTTGAATATCAAATGACTTTCTCCTGCGAGGGCGTGAGAAATTAGGGCATGTGACGATAAAACTATGTAAGCAAGCTGATACATCGGGTAAGCCCCGGTCCAATATTGCCGCGATTCCACCCACCATGTCAGCCATGAGCAGCCTCATTTCAGGAGCGGATTGTGGCCCATCGAATGCACTCTCGTCGGTCGTGAAGCATGCAGAGGCTGACCGTAGTCTACAAAGGGTGTGCCAACCATCAGGACTTCGTCGTTTCCGGTAATTTCGTTACTGAAGAGCACCGTTTAGGATCGAGTGGGAGGTCCCTCTCAAGCGAATGTTGGTCGGCAGATTCATCTTTGTCGATTGGGACTTATTGGGTTATGTAGCTCCACCATCTTCCCGCCACATCCTCAAATGGCCCTAGCGAGGCAGATCAAGCATTCGCCCGTCACTTTTTCGATGCCCATTCGCCAGTGCCCTCCGTACCATCATCATCCGCGGCGCCATTTCCGCAGTTGCACCCCAGTCAAATTCAGCTGAATGTCCCTTTCCTACTATCTACAGCGAAGCGTCCCGGAGCTCTAGATGATGTTTGGGCGTCGAAGGCCTCCCGAGGAGACCCTGCTGCTCTCCAGCCACATATTATCGCTTCGGGGGTGGTGCCTGGAGCCTCGCAGTGGTCGTCCGAATTTGCTCCTCTTATTAATACGTCCCAACTTGAGGTGAATGGGGTCGGTGGCGTACAACCAACAGGTACGGGTAATACGTTGCCGGAGCTGCGTCAGTGTTGATATGTTATGTGTAAAGGACAAATGCTCAGCCCAATGATGTCACAACCATACAGCTATGGCGCGAGCATTGCTTCCATGCACCCGCATCAGACCTTTATTTCTAATTCTCTGAACTCGAATCCTGAGTATGCGGTGGACTGGGAAAGCGAGTTCTCCAAGTTGAGTGAAACTGCCCCTCAGGACAAAGGTAAAGGGCGATTGGTCGAAGTAGACGAGGAAGGGAAGGCTCTTGGGGCACTCGAAGATATTTTAGCGAATACCTCGATATCCGAGAAGCCCCCTGCGGAAGGTGATTTGGACGAGTATCTCAAATCGTTCGAAAGGCAACGCTTTTCAATACTCTGGACGTGTGAGTCGCTGATTTGGTTCAACTGTAGGGTTTGGGATGAAATCAAGAGTGAAAATGCGAGGGATCCTGCTGAATTGTCGAAACTTGAGGCAGAATATCGCCAGCTGTTGCAGCAAAATAGCGAACTGGATGATACTAGCGCCCTCCTTGAGCGTCAGGAATGGGACGGTGCGGGTGTGGATATGGATGGCCTCGATAGCGATTTCGGGATGAACAGCGTCAACTCCATGACGCGTTTCGACGAGAATGGCGTGCCGATTCTCGATCAATATGCCTTTGGTGAGTAGCCTGTAAACACGCGCGACATCATGATGTCCTGTATGTTATGATGGTGAACGGTGGATCTTCTCCAGAACAAAACAACCCATACCTGCACGAAGGGGCACCTTCCTCTCTCTTGGATTCTGCCAAAAAACTCATGGCTTCCAATGGTTCTCTCGATGAGGCCGCCTTACTAATCGAGGCCTCGATCCAGAAAGGTGAATTTGGGGAAGGTGGTTACGAGGCATGGCTTCTCCTAGGTCGGGCCAGGAGCATGGATGAACGGGAGACCCAGGCATTGAGGGCCTTACGAGAGGGAACTCGCATAGCCGAACTTAATGGTGCTCCCGGCGCAGGATTGCTGGTAAGTTCGCTCGCGCACTGTCCAATTCATGGCTCCTCATCACTGTGAATTGGTAGGACCTCGCTATCAGTTACACCAACGAATCGTACGATCTTGCAGCACATTATTCCCTGCGAAAATGGCTTCGTGCAAAATACCCGTCAGCTGGTTCCTCCGAACCCGCCACCAGTCCCAAAATACATTGGTCATCACACGAACTCACGACTGATGCTTTTATTTCTGTTGCTCGAGACTTGCATGCCAAAGGTCAGATGGATCCAGACGTCCAGCTTGGCCTCGGCGTTCTGTTTTATTCCAGCAGCGAATACGATAAAGCCAAAGATTGCTTCGAGTCTGCTCTCCAATCTAGACCTGATGTGAATAATCATTTTACTCCCTCTCAAATTGACTTGTCATGTTGGGGTGGCACTAATATTTTTGGTTATTGCTACTAGGACTATTTGATGTGGAACCGCCTTGGTTCCAGCCTTTCAAATGGTTCGAAGCCCGAAGAAGCATTGGGTGCGTATCGTGAAGCCCTACGGCTCCGTCCTACCTATACACGTGCGATCTATAATGTTGGAGTCGCCTGTACGTGCTGGGCGATCACATGCATGTCCTAAAGTCTGGCTAATACGCGTTTTCAGGCCTGAACATCGGGGCATATAAAGAGGCAGCGGAGCATTTCCTCAGTGCGCTTACGCTCCGCGGCACAGATAGTCAAGACAAGAATGCAGACCAGATCTGGCAGACATTGTCGAGGACCTTCACCACCATGGTCAGTACCCAAGATTTTATATTTGTGTATAATGTATTGATTTAGGCACTCGATTTGCAGTCCCGACCTGATCTGGTGTCACTAACAAGTGCGGGTGATGTACAAGTCTTTAGGGGCGAGTTTGACTTTTAAGTATTGGGTGATATTCCCCATTGTGTAGGAGTACCAATGATGATGTAGAAGTATCCAGTGTTAAATAACCCTGAATAAATATCCTTAGAACACGAAGCAGCACTTTCTTTCTCCATTGCAAAAGCGTGTGAAAGGAATATGTGTGCTCCTTCAATTTTCCATAACAAGCGGTTCGTACGAAGGCAGAAACGGATGAGGAACCCCAACGCATATGGAAGGCGCAGTATAGCGGAAGGGAACTGCCGTTCCGGAAGAACTTTTCTGAGGTAAGGCCACGAGGGAAGGATGCAGACTCAGCCGAAAAGGGTCTGATCATGTGGAGTTCCAAATAAACCCTGCATCCAGCTCTCAGGTTCTTTCCACGCTTTCCGGTTGCAAAACGATCGGAAAGAGTCAGCATCGGGAGATTCAGGGGCGTACAATGCGGGGTAAAATAATAATATGATGACGTACCGAACGGTTGTGAACCGATCACGCGAGCGACGATGGTGGCGAGGAGAGACGCGTCCTCGCGATTGTCGCCTTCGAGGACGTATTGGAGGATGAGTGCTGTTGGTGGGAATTGTGTGGAGGGCAGTGATTTGAGAATGAGAGGTGTGATGCCCGACGATGGTAGTACTGGTTCCGTTGTGGATGAAGTGGAGAAGGGGGGGATAGTCGAGGTGATGAGAGACAGGGGAGAAGAAGCGATCGAAGCTGGAGATATTTGCGTGGGGATTAGATGGTAAGCTGGCGTACTACGAGACGAATTGTCACGTGATGTCTCCTGGGTGAAGCAGCATCGCTATGCAGGGCTTACTACATGTGAGCATCAACACGATTAGAGAGATCGAGGCCTGACAAGATCAGGACAGCAGAAAACCCCGAGTTTGTGATGAATTTAAAAAGTGCATCTACGCACTCGCGTTTTCGACTCTGAAATGGTGATGATGAACAGAATCTGTGGACATGACTTTTACAGACTTACTTTGATCACGGGTGAACGTTGTTGGATGAGATGAAAAGGAAAGCCCTGCCTCCCATATACCTCAAGAGGCGTGGTCACGCCATCCTGTCCATCTTCTCGACCGCCAACGACCGGGTGCAAAAAGTGAGAGTCAAGAATACCGACTGTTTCGAGTTGCAGAGATGATATGAGTAGATCCACGGCCAACTGGGGGAGATTTGCAGTGGAGACGATAGGCTGTGCGGTTACACACCGTCAACAATAATGTACTGGGGGACATGCAAGCTCTTTACGTACGATAATCAATGTGGTGTCCTTCAGGGTCGTTTCGTACGATCCCCAGGCGTGAAAGTCCATGAAGGGGGCGAGTGGTAACGGCCGCGTCAGGCGAGGTAATTCCCACGCCCTGGAAATTGCCGAATGTTTATCCCCACGGGGAGGGGTGTTTGTCGATCCTTCCGCAACCGGATGCAAATACCGTTGCTACGATGCAGCTCAACGCCAAGACCCTTAGTGGCCTAAAACCTCGAAAAAATCAAATTGCGAATTTGGTCCTAGACAGTTGGTCAAATTTTCATTAGACTGTTCCTTTCAAGTGCATTGGTGTACTTATCGTTAGTCCCAACTTTACCAGGACCTAGTGATGCCGCGACTCGACTTTCGGCGACTTCCAGCGACGTTCAAGCGACTTCGTACAACTTCCAAGTCACAGTCGAGTCGCAAGTTGTGACTGCTGGCACTTCCCATATCTGCATATAATATTCATTGCTCATCATCAAATAGACTGGCCTTTTCCACCAAATCAACACAATTGACGTCCCCACCGCAAAATACTGTTCAGTTTTGATTGATGAGAAGCCTGCTCCATCTACATTTCTGTGAGGTCTGTTGTCCAACCATCTGTGAAGTTCAGGTAATTCTTTTTCAACATAACCTTTAAGGCCTCCACAATTTTGGGTTTGAGGCGACTGTGCGGCTTTGTTATTGTCTCGGAGCTCAAAAAAAAAATGAAGGTGTGAGGATCTTGGTTTAGAAATTTGGGACTGGTGTGGGATCGAGACAATGACTATATTATGAGCAGTCTCCTTCGTCCAGATGATTTACAAATTACTGTACAATGTTTACAGAGCCGGCTTGTTTTGACTTCTATCTTGTATGTATGGAAGTTGTACTTCTTTCTCTTTCCAGGCTCTGGCAACATGTTTATCAATCTATATTACAGGCAGTTTCAGCAGTGCACATAGAATTCTAACATGCAGTAAGAGTAATGTACAGTTAATAACAATATAAGTGTCATAGAGTTGATTTGGCCGGATAGTCGCGCGGACCAAATGCTTGCGGCTGTAAAGGAGAGGCAATACAGAGCGCGACAACGACGACAACGACTCGTCGCAACTACCGCTCCTTGGAAACAGGGCATCACGTGCTGTTCGGATACATCCGGTTGCGGAAGGATCGACATACGACCCCCACGGGGACTCCAACCGAGTAAACACCTCCTCGTCCAACACTGACGAACATTTTTATGTTATGACATCCTCTGCTGCAATTGCGTTTTTTAGGACCTTGGGACCGGCGATGATGCAAATGACACTGGTTTTCTGCATATTTATTGACTAATCGCATAGATAACAAGCCGCCTAGGCAGACCTCAAATTCTTCAGCAAAAACCCAGTTATCCACAAATACGGAGCCAGGTCGTATCAAAACCCAGTAGGGAAAGCTTGCCATGGCCCCGTTGAAAGTACATTAGGAGGGGTAAGGGGAGGATGGAGGGTAGTGCCCAGAGAGGAGCAAGCATAGTGAAGAAGGGAGATCAGAGGTGAGGAAACAAAAGACAACACTTGAAAACAGGAAGATAACCTTTGAAAAGAGCGACAAGCGCCGATCCCCGACTACCGCATGATACCATGAGGATATCGTCGCTGTCCAAGATAGCCAGCAATAATAACTTATAGATAGGTCTGTTTGTCCCCATTTCTACCCTGATCGAGTTCCTTGCACATGGGTATACCAGTTGCTACTGATAAACCCGTTCGCTACATATAAAAAGAGTGGTATCGCCAGGATAAGCAATGCACAGCCCATCAAGGCAATGCGGTTCCGTATCTCATGAATCAATCATGGAGGAGGGGAGGGCGCCCAAACGACAGGGGGTATACAGTACAAGTGAGGAAACAGCGACAGCAAAAAGATCCGCAAGGTTGTACTTACTTCCCGAGAGGGTTTGGGATCCCACCTGGATCATAACAGTGTTTCCGAAAGGGGGGGGGCAGAAGAAAAAAAGGTGACGCAGAGGGGTAAGGACTGAGGGTATGTTCAGGATGGATGATTACGGAGCAAGGAATTCCCCTAATAAGCTCCATAAGTCCCACTAAAGGTATAAGGAAAATGGACTCGGCGGAGTCCAAATCAAAGGTGGGTAGAGCCAAGGATTAGGTTGAATGCGGAGGGGGCCATGAATGAATCTGAATGCGGATGGAGCTGAACGAGCACTGCCACGAAAGCACTGCCATGGGAACACCGCCATGGACACACCGCCATGGAACCACTGCCATGGACACAATCCCAATCTCGTGGCCACGAAATTCTAAAACCCTCTCTTATGTAAACATAAGAGTCGGGGAATCCGGCCAGAGCGCAGCCGAATACCTCAGCGGAAGAGGAGGCCGATGCGCAGCATACCTGAAAATCCAGCTCATCCATGAAACGGCTGTAGAGGCAAAGCCCAAGAAGTCATGGAACTGCCAGAACAGAAGCGATAAACAAGAGCGGGATGCTCCGACTAGTGTGAACTCATAACACCGATGGAAGTAGCCTTGAGTCTCTTGGAGGTGGAGCTGCTGGGGCCGAGATTTCCTGTTGCGTCAACCAAGCGTGCAAGAACATTTCATAAGACACCGAAATTAAAGAGACTCATGAGGGTTGGGGGATCCGAGTTCGCCGGGGTTGAACGATTCTATAGATCACTGGCCTTATCAACTTCTCGTAAATGCGCGGCTCCGTTAATCCTTTCACATCTACCCCACAATGTTTGGCGATTATCGCCTCGAATTCGTCGCTGACATCTGCAGAATTCTCATTCCTTCACTCCTGCTTGGACGGGGTCTTGTAGCCCTTCTATCCCCAATTGCCCTCCCCCAGACCCTCCTTTACCTGGCTGCACTCGTCGCTGTGATAACCTCGAGGATTCAGCTGGTTCGGTTGTATCAACGCAGAGACGCCGCTCGACGTGGGGCAGTCTTTGCACCTGAAGTCAAAGGCCGCTGGCCAGGAAACCTCGATCTCTTCCTGGAGTACGTGATCGCCTCTAGAGCTCCCTCTTTGCAATCTGATATCCATGGTAGATTCGGTCAATCTTTCTACAAGGATTATCTCCTCGAATTCCAAGACTCTCTGTTTGATGAGCTCCAATCCGATACTATAAACGCGCGGCTCTTATGGAGAGATTTAATTATCACTCGCGATCACAACGTCGTGAAGACTGTCCTCGCCACCGGGTTCCCCGACTTTGAAAAGGGCCCCAAGACTAAGATGAGGTCTGATCCAGTTATTCCTATTCCCTCTCTCTCTCTAAGCTTCCGTTCTGCGTCCGACAGATTGTTTAGCCTATTCGGTAACGGCATATTCAACTCCGATGGTGAACAATGGAAAGCACATCGTGCTCTGACACGACCCTTTTTTGGTGAAGACACTTTTCAGCCTGAACATCCCCTCCAGTCTCTGACCTTTACTGATATAGCTCGAGAGCGTGTCCGTGACTTTGAACATTTCGACCATTACAGTAATAAAGTGATAGACCTCTTCCGAGCGCGTGCTCTCTCCGGCGAGTCCATAGATGTGCAAGACGTTTTTGGCCGCTTCACTCTTGACGCCGCTGGCGGATTTCTCTTCGGTACAAAGAAGCTGAACACTTTGGACGACCCGCTCCCCGAGCCCGGGAAGGCTGCTCTTGGACCGAAGGGCTCCCTAACAGCGGGCGACTATGGCGATTTTGTAAATGCTTTTGAGCAAATTCAATCTCTCGTGGCTAGACGGACTAGGCGGATCTGGTTATGGCCGTTATACGAGTTCTTCGGAGATTCGACGACCCCATACAATAAAACGATAGACGAATGGGTGTGTGCTTTTCTCTGTGCCGTGTTTTTTTTTCTTTTTTTTTTCGCGATGAGAAAGACCGCCTCGCCCTTAGGTCGCGCCCCTGATCGAAGGGCGCTGGAAGCGAAGAAACAGAGAGGGGACAAGAAGATGGATGCCGATGATGGAAGTCTAATCGATCATCTCGCGGATTCGACGAGTAACGTTACTCTCATTCGGGAAGAGGTTTGCATCTTCCGGTGGAGCCGCCGTAAATCCCAGCTCATTGTTTTTCCCCCTCGATACAGCTCATCAACATACTTCTTGCGTCTCGCGATACTGCAAGCCCAACTAGCATATCGTCTTGCTCCAAATTATTCATTCCATCGTTTCCCTTAGACTGCCGCGCTACTGACTTTCACGTTGTATCTGTTATCCCAACACCCTGAAGTTACCCAGAAGCTTCGTGCGGAGATCATCGAGGTGGTCCCCGAAGGAGCTCCAACCTTTGATCACGTCAGGGGAATGAGATATTGGGAGTAACACTGCACTCATAAGTACTGTACTTGCTGCATGACTTATCGTCTCCCTCTCCATTCGCAGTACGAGCCTGTCTGAATGAGGTTCTGCGTTTGTTTCCCCCTGTGGTGACTGATTACAGGGCTTCGGTACGACCGTCGGTTTTGCCCTCCGCTCCTGGATGCAAACCGATATACATGCCTGGGCCGGGTGTCAACTTGATGTACTTTGATTTCCTCATCCAACGGCGGAAGGATCTGTGGGGAGCCGATGCGGATGAATTCTCGCCTGAGCGTTGGATAGACCCTGAACGATTGAAGATCATGACGTCAGATCCATTCAAGTTTATCCCCTTCAATGCTGGACCTCGTATTTGTCTCGGCCAGGTAAGTCCTCTTGTGGCTCACATGTGTGGCGATCTCTCATCCGCCATTGGTTGGACTAGAATTTCGCGTACAATGAAGCTAGCTTCAGTTCGTCATTTCATTTTTTTTTTGTTTCTCCTTGCACTCCGTGAGACTCGGACTGACAATTATGTCTGTAACAGTCATGGTAAGGATCCTTCAAGTTTTCGATGGATTTGAACTTCGCCAGGATGATGCACCGGCTGGCTCGACTCCTCCAGCGTCATGGAAACACCGGGGCGGCCGTGCCTCGATCGAGAAGGCGTGGCCGCTCTCGGCAGTCACGCTCTACTCGAAGGTGCGTACGAAATATTTCTTTCTCATATTCTCAAACAAAAAAAAAAAGAAAGACAAAAAAAAAATTCCCCTCCCTTTCTTGGAATGTTGTTTTGATTCTGTTTATGTTTGATAGGGGGGCATGTGGATTCGAATGCACCCAGCAAATAATTAGCACCGAATGGGGTTTGCGCGAGGCGCCGTGTTCTGAGGAACAGCTTTGCGGGAGGAAGTCCTTTTGGCTGCTTTATGTACTGCTATTCCATTTTGACAGGACTGTATGGTGTTCTACCAACCAATGTTGTAAATTGTATTCAACAGGGCTCTGAAGTTTGCTGCAGGGGCCTAATCGGTCTTTACATGGCTTCCGGCCGTCGATGTTCTGCGGCAACCCATTGCCGAATCTCGCATTCGTGGAGATATTGACTAAATAATGACGAATGCACGTTGCCGGATATGAAGACATGCATCGCAGTCGAAGAATTGACCAAATGATGATGGGGGTAATTGCGGAAAGGACGACCTCCCTTCATCGTATTCAAAGACGCGGTCCTCATTCGATTATTCAGGATGGCAAGATCTCATATGATCATAGTATCATGGTGAAGAACAGTTTTGGAGCTAGACTCTGCCAGTGTGAGAATTCACCAGGGAACAGTCGACTCTCTCGCCAATGTGGTGGGGGATTACTAAGGGGTGCAATGGACTCCCTGGGACGCTGCAGACTGATGGCACTCGAACATTTAAGCGGGTTCTCAGCCAGCCTCTGTAGTATTCGAAGATTACTGTATGCTCTGAGACGATGTGATCCTCCTATATTGCTGCGCTGAAATATTGGGATTTAGCAGTAATAGTTGTCGCTATCCTGGATGGGGCGTGTTGTCAGGACGTGGGGATATTGGGGTCGCATATAGGAGGCCAGCAATTTTTTCCAGTTGATACCGCGGCGTTATTATATCGTGAGTAAAAAAGCTAAAAAGGTTCTAGACCGACTTCACAAAGCATATTCACCATTCAATTCTTTGCCGATTCAAATAACTCTGCCCTTCGAAATCTTAAACCTGTGAAAAGGGCTTGGGCGTTACGTTACCCCATTTATCGTTGAGACAGTCGATTGCCGTAACAAACAACACAGCCCCCGGAAAACCCCGAGAAGCTCTCCCCCTTCGTCTACTCGAATATTCTCTGCGGAAAATTTTGCCTCAGACTGCTTGCTCGCTGAAATGAGAATAGCCGACAACCGGCTTCGGAATGCCAGTTTCGATCGTCCTGCGTCTGGCACACATTTTCAAGCCATTACGCCGGGGGCTCGGAATGTATGAAAGCCGCTTCCCAGCTTGTTACGTCATTTCTGGGATTGTTACAGCAAACTTCTGGATTGTTACAGCAAACTCGAAGGGTGTTGTGTCACGCATTTCATAGACTTAAGACGCGTACAGTAGTATGACAGCTTGCAGGTCTATCATAGCACGGAGACCATTGGTGAGAGCCGAATGGTGGTTTCGAGCGGCAGACCTGGGCGTCAAGGGTTACTGGATGCCCGTAGCGACTGAGGGGGGCCACTTGCAGAGCACTGTGGCGACCTGGTTTCTTCTAGAACATCGAGGCAACAACCGCAAATTCGGCGCTGCAACTCAACGCCAAAGGTGTGATCCGTGCTTCTAATTATCTCAGGAACAGGGGCCGGCTGCGACCAGGGGGGGGCCGTAAATGTTTGCCATCCAGAGTGTCTCGGGTACAAGTTCTCGTCAAACCAATACCGACTTGGCGGCGTGATACTCGACCGTGTTTGGGTCAGCCCAATGGTAATACCAACTATTTATATAAACCCCGAAAGGACCATGAAGTGGAACGTGGGGAATTAGAGAGAAGACATGACCCATGGATTCTTGTTAGTGAGTGGCCCCTTATGGTTGTAGGACGCAACACGGATAAGGGCTGATCTAAAGCGATGCTCACGGGTTTAGCGTATGTATGCCAACCTGGGGCAGTTGAGATCGACATTCGATACTGAGCCCCTGCGACCAATCAATTGTGCATCTTTGCGGCTGAAGGGCGTCGTAACAAGCCGTCCCTATTTCAAGATCCACAAACGGGAGCATTCAACTAGAGATCTGGGTCTTTCTCGCGGTGACTAGGAAGGGAGGAATATCTGGTTAGAAGGTTTGACCGCCAAGAATTATTAGTTTACGAGTTCCATACCTACGTATGCCTGCGGCTCGTAGAAGGTGAGCTAGCATTCGTATTGAACTCTTGGCCCTCCTTTTCTTATTCATCTCCGTCACCACTGACCTCGTTATTCTTGTCTACAGTTCCCCTAGGAAGCCCACATCGACCGGACTCCGGATAGTAAATTCTGATATTGATTAACGCAGAAAATGACATCCACAGCCAGAATGCATTGGCATACGAAAGAATGACCGGTATACGTATTCGGATGAACCCTTTCAAAGAGATACTAATCAACGGAAGGCGGCCCCGCTTTTTGTCGTTGGCAACTAACGCTCTGGCGTAGGCCGGATAAGTGGTTAAGCCTCTTTCAACAACCCTCTTTGTGATTTCATATTTTAGCTCGGGCATAAACTTGACACACAAAACCCCACGACTGCACTAGTTCACGAACCGCCCACGAGAAATTGTGCGCCGCATATAAACTGTTTCTGAGGCAGGGATTTGTGTCATATCGCAATGATCACCAACAAGTACATTTATCACATTGAACTCCTTGTTGGTCTCTTCAAGATTCTCATTCCTTCGGTCCTGCTTGGACGGTGGCTTGTGGCAGTTCTTCCGTTTCAGATTGGCCTCTTCCAAATTCCGCTTTACCTGGGTGTGGTTGTCGCATTTATAACCTGCCGGGTTCAGTACGATCGATTTTATCAACGCAGAGACGCCGCTCAGCGTGGGGCAGTCCTTGCCCCTGAAATCAAAGGTCGCTGGCCAGGAAATGTCGATATCCTCGTCAAGTACGTGGCCATCTCCAGAATCCTGGCCCTTATAGTCTAAGACCATTGATAGACTCGTGAAAGCATTCCATGAAGACTATCCCATGTCATTCGAGGAGTCCCTCTTTGACGAGCTCCAGTCCGATACTATAAACGTGAGAATCCTGTGGCAGGATCTGATCTTGACTCGCGATCACCACATCATAAAGACGGTACTCGCGACCAGGTTCCTAGATTTTGGGAAGGGTGACGCGAACAACAAGACAAGGCTTGCGCTCACGCTGTCACTACGCTCGTTTGTATCCCTAACTTCACATTCTGGGGTCCCACAGATTGTTTGGTCTTTTGGGTAACGGAATATTCAATACCGACGGGGAAGAATGGAAAGCACATCGTGCACTGACCCGCCCTTTCTTTGGTACGCATCCTCTTAGTCTGGCGCTTCCTTGCTTCGCTCACCATTGATGTAGCTCGAGAGCGCGTCAGTGACTTGGAACATTTCAACCATTACGGCAATAAAGTCATCGAGCTCTTTCTAGCGCGCGCTTTGTCAGCTGAATCTATTGATGTGCAAGAAGTGTTTGCTCGTTTCACCCTCGATGTTGCTGGCGAATTTCTCTTCGGCACAACCAAGTTGGATACATTGGACCTTCCGCTGCCCAAACCCGGTGAGGCTGCCGTGGGAGCGAAGGGCTCCCTGGGACACGACTACGGGGGGTTCTTGAATGCTTTGGAACAAATCCAGTTAATCATCTCTCAGCGGATAAGGCGATCATGGCTGTGGCCGCTCTACGAGTGGTGGGGAGACGCGACGAGCCCATACAGTAAAGCGATCGACGATTGGGTGAGGGTATTTGTTTGTGACAAGATCTCGTAAATGATATACTCCACCTGGACCATAGGTCGCACCCCTGATTCACGAGGCACTGGAAGCGAAGAAAAAGAGAGGAAGCGAGAAGATGAATGTCGATGAGGGAAGTCTAACTGACCATCTCGCGGATTCGACGGACAATGTGACTCTCATTCGAGAAGAGGTTTGTCTTTTTGCCGAGCTGGCGCTCACCTGGGCTCATTAATATGGGGCCTGAATGTAGCTTATAAATATCCTCTTTGCATCTCGCGAAACTGTAAGTTCATCCTGTGTTTCTTCATTCTGGTAAACTTTCTCAAAGCATGTTTGTGTTCTCAGACTGCCTCCCTCCTAACTTTCTTGATGTACATGTTATCACAACATCCTGAGGCCACCATGAAGCTTCGCGCCGAGGTAATGGACATTCTTCCCGAAGGGGCTCCAACCTTTGAGGACGTTAGGAATATGAAATATCGTGAGTGACTTCACGCACCCCAATAGTGGTGGCAGGAACCGATCACCCTTCTCCAAGTACGAGCTTGCTTGAACGAGACTCTCCGCTTGTTTGCCCCAGTACCCCTCAACATGCGGGGGTCTATACGTCCTTCGGTTTTCCCCGCCGCTCCTGGATCCAAGCCAATATACATGCCTGGCTCATTTGTCAATCTGACGTATTCAGATTTCCTCATGCAACGTCGAAGGACCTTTGGGGAGACGATGCGGAAGAATTCTCTCCCGAACGCTGGATAGACCCTGAGCGCTTGAAGATTATGACTTCAGATCCATTCAAGTTCGTCCCCTTCAATGCCGGACCTCGTATCTGTCTTGGTCAGGTGAGTTTTTTTTTTCCGATCTTCGGTGCTGTTTCTCATGACAATGGGGAATAGAAATTTGCCTACAATGAAGCGAGTTTTAGTTCGTTATATATTTTTTCCTCTCGTTTACACTCCATAAATCATTTCCTGACAATTATGTGCAACAGTGATGGTGAAGATACTTCAAGTGTTCGATGGGTTTGAACTTCATCAGGAGGATGCTCCCCCTGGTTCCCTCCCCCCTTCGTCATGGAAAGACAAGGGCGGGCGAGCCGCGATTGAGAAAGTGTGGCCACTCTCGACAATCACGCTGTTTTCTAAAGTGCGAATTGATCCTCTTGAGTTTCCGAAATCGCTTAAATGTTTTGTTTCTGACCGCGTTCGGTGTTTTTCATAGGGGGGAATGTGGATACGGATGCACCCCGCAGAGACCGACGCTGAATGAGGCTGTGTGTGGCACTATGTTTTTCCATGTTTTTCCCGCTGAAGGATCCATGGGCTATGGTCCAACCTCTTGCCTTATAGCTGGGCAGTATTTCACGGCGCCGAGTTTGATTCTATGTCGGAGCCTTTGCAGAGCATGTGTATTTTTTGTGGTTCAACTTTCTGGAATTTAGAGGCCCCTTTTTAAATTGTTCGATGCAAGTCCTTGTAGCTCTAGCATCTGAACTGGGGAACGAATGGATCCATTTGCCCAACTCTCCGTGGACTCTCCCACATTCCTTATATGTCATCCTGGAGTGGGATGCACGCACCATCAAGCTGGTAGTGAATTAGGCCCACGCCCCTGCCTTGCTTCCACCTAAACCCCGATAACTCCAAACTTGCCCACTTGTGACGCGACCCATCGCATTTTCTCGTTTCCAACATCAACACTCTCGGGACCACTGGAGAGTAGCGGAGCCCACTATGCTGGATCTGCCCGAGTGGTAGGGTGTGATGAGGAGTATACTACACATTTGGTAGTGGTGTGCATGGTGTGACGCGGAAGTCGAAGAATCGGAAGAATGTTTATATACTGCTTTAGGGAGATATCGCAAATTCGTGACGCCGTGACGTCGCTCAATCTTGGGGGTGGGAATATTTCTGAGGTGAAACCTTTTCAGGTGTGTTTTATCGAGCTTTGTTTGATGTGGCGCGTGAACGTTATGGCGAGTGACATTTCCGGGCCTCGGAAAGATATCTACTAATATAAGATAAGAAAAGTTGCTTGGGGAACCTACGTACCATCGTTTGCATTACATACCAAAGGTGTAGCCCTATTACTGTCATCCTAGGTTACCAGGCCGTAGCGCGCATGGCAATTGGCGGTGGTGAGTTCACTGAGTTGCGGTTGCATCCGACACCCTGCATATCCACAAAGGTCCCGTTTTGAACAGCATGTTATATTAAAGTCTCGATGTCCACAGTAATCGATTTGTCTCGCTCTTCTCCTACCGAGGATTCCTCTCGAACTTCCCTTCAGCAACACGTTTCCCCAGCTCGACTCGTGAGGCTAAACCCATACGCGTCTGAGGTCATATCCTTGTCCGATTCAGACGAGTCGGACTCCGATATTATATTACAGAAGATGCAGAATGCCGGGCGCCCAAAACGCGTGCATCTCCAGTGTGGGCAGAGTCAATGGTTTTAGGAGTGAATTTGTCTGACCATCGTGCCCGTCTGTCTCTTAGCCAGAGCAGAAGGCCCAGTGGCTGGGCCCTCCAGGTCTGCCGCCAGTGGAACGGCATCATCCACGCGCCATTCCGACACTGATTTTTCACGGCGAGATCCCGCGTCGTCGGGTATGGAGAATGTATTCCTCGTCGATGTGGTTCCCTACGCAAAGGGCCAATCTTTTCAGAAACCAAAGCGGCATCAAGACGACGCACTCTCCAGAGCACCTTCTGTGCCTCCGGATATCATCGAAGTGTCCCATGCTAGTGTCGCTGCTGTTCAATCCCAAGAGCGCGTTTTGAATTCAGACAAGGTTGCGCCCAGTCCCCATCTTGATCCTATAGATAGGATTGTTGCTCAAGTCCTCGAAATTATTCCCGACGTTTCTCCCCCCCATGCACTCTCTCTCGCTCAAAAATATTACTCCGACTATCAATCAACAACTCATGAAACGATTGTACATGCCCTATTAGAGGATCCAAATTACCCCAAGGTATTTTTGGTATTGCCGATCCTCCCGATACCCATACTTACAAGTATCTGCAGAGTGAACGAGGGAAGCGGAAGCGAGCTGCGGATGACGAAGGTGGTCAGGGAAAGGGGAAAGCAAAGGAACCTAAAATCGACTATTTTTCCAAGGACCGCCCTTTTACCGGCGGCCACGCTTACATGTCCCTTTCCATGGCGAGTATTCTCTGTCTACCGCTCTTTGGCTGTGCCAATTATTTTTTGGCTCAATATGTCCCCAGATGCATCTCCAAGACGATTATCCGTTCATTCCTATCCCCCATATTCGACGGGTCCTCCTGAATTCCAACCATTTGTATGTTCCGGCCTTCTACCAGCTTAGAGCTGACTGTGCCGCGGACCATCCACCTTTCAAACGGAAAGCTCAAGCATCCCACCTTATGAAGCATAAAGGTGCGGAGCTCTACGACGAGGCGTTTGAAACTGAGAGAATATGGTTGACTCGTCGTCTTCGTGAGCCTTCTCTGCGCTCGAGGAACAAATAACGCTGCTAATCCTCATACCTTTTAGAGGAAGAATCAGAGGAAGCGGATGAGAAATTCGCGGCTCAAATAGAAGAGGAGGAGCTTGAGAAATCAGGTATGGGTATTGAATGCGGATGTTGTTTTGTGGAACATGCTTTTGTGGGTAACAACGATCATATTATCAAGAAGCAGAAGAAGGTAGATTTAGGGTGACATTCACTTCTTATAGGACCACATGGTTCAATGCCCTGACGCGCATCTGTTTTGTAAAACTTGCGCGCGGAGATCCGCTGAAGAAGCTATTGGGAACAGGAAGGCTGTAAGTAGATTCTTCTACTTTCCACAGAAAGGAATTCGATAGTAGCTTTCGTTTTCCATTTTAGGAGCTCCTTTGTATGGACCAATCGGGTTGCAAAGAGGTATGAGCAGAACAAGCGAGTTTGGTTCTCACCACAATATTATTGAGGCTCGTCAACGCGGTCTGTTCAGCACTTTCATCAATCCCAAATTGAACGTTATCTTCCCCCCAAGACTAATGGGGCTTTGGGAACGCATCAAGCAAGAGAAAGCCATCAGCCAAGCCCAAATCGAAGGACTTGAGGTAACGGGGCTTGGATTTTAAGGATGACGCAACTAACGTGTTCTTTTCCCTTTGTAGTCTTGCCCTTTTTGTTCGTATTCTGTCGTGATCGAGAATGAACAGGAGCGCTTGTTCAGGTGTGAGAGCGAGGAATGTGGCATCGTAAGCTGTCGTGCATGCAAGAAGGAGGTGCGCGCACCTGTGTAATTATGAAGTGGAACTCAATAACACCCTTCGTTTGTCATAGGATCACTTACCTAAGACTTGCAAGGGTGAGCTCTCCAGTCATTGCCACATGAACACCAGTGACCACTTCGTTTAGAAATGGAGGCCGACAAGAAGCTTGATGCTAAACACTACGTTGAGGAAGCCATGAGTGAGTGATCCTCCTTGGACCTCCGTGCCATCAATTTTTTCTAAATTAATTTTTTTACGATATTACCTTCACCAGCTGCTGCTCTCACTCGTCGATGTCCGAAGTGTAAGCATCCGTTCATCAAGACAGAGGGCGTAGGTGTAGCTTCGTTCTGCCCTTTTACGCTCCATGCTTAGCATTTCATTGATAGTGTAACAAGATGGCGTGCCCATCCTGCTACACCATGTCCTGTTACGTCTGCCGTCAGATCATCACCGGTTACGATCATTTCAAATCAACTCATCCCCACACCGGTGCAACGGGCGCAAATACATGCATACTATGGGACACCGGCGAGACCCGTACGTACATCATCGCCTTTCTTGTCCAGAACTCAGCATTGATCTATACATGTCTTCAGGAGCGAACGACGAGGTCAGTTAATGATCCCGCCTGTGCACACCTTAATGGTTCTTTAACTGATATGCGAAACGGTCAGGTGGCTGTCGCTGCAAGAAACGCTTTGCAGAAATATAAATTGGAACATCCGGATGAAGTGAGTGGCACCCTTGAAACCGACTTTCCTGAGCTTTTAGGCTCTTCCACTTCTCGACGACGTGCGGCCAATGCAACCAGGGTCGCGCTGCCTGGGCTTCCACCATTGCAACCACCGCCCTACGAGATTGCCTACCACCCCGGTGCCCCGTACAATTACCCCCCACCTGCGGCCCAGAACTACCGACTAGCCCCTGTGCTGCCTCTCGGAGCTCATGGAGCGCGTGCTCCGTTGCCTCGCAGGAGACGACATTGATTTTTTTTTTTTTTTTTCCATTTCATCAACCACAACCTGGCCTAATATTAATATTGAAAGGCCACATCAACCCTGTTTTAGAAATCACATTTCTCGGGCTCGTCCTAGAGACAGGGGACGCAATTGCTCAATCTAGCTATCTGATGTAGTGCTGCAGGGTTGAAAAAACAAGATGACGGGAATCCGTGGGCACCGTCATCTTGGAGTGAGCCCCCCGGACCAGGGGATTTTAAAGTGTCGACATGGGGTGTGGGGTCAAATTCGATCGCGGGTCCTCCACTGATACAAGACCTCACCCGCCCTCTCACTTGAGTGTCTACGGTTGAGGTAGGGTACTGATTACTGAAATCCCATGAAGGTTGGGTACCTTTTTGCATCACCCTCCAGCATTGCGTCATCAAATGACCTTGTGCGCATTCCCACTTTGAAAGTGCGTTCAAGAGGGCAAGTCGAAGAGTAGCTTATTAATAATTGCACACACACACACGTGTATCGCCTTCCCCTTGGTCAGTGTCTGTTGATATGTCCGAAGCGTTCACCCTGCCTGCGTCATAATAAGCCAAGGAGCCAAAGTGTCTGCCCCTAATGGAAAGTTCTTGGGCACTTTTTTCAAGGTTCATTCCTAGAGGTACAAGCACTTGCATCGCAATAAGAAGCGGTGTTAAATCCCAGAAAGTTGAACCAAAATAAATACTCATACTCTACAAAGGCTCCGACATAGAACCAACCTCTAGGCGTCGTGAAATCCTGCCCGGCTATAATGCAAGAGGCTGGGCAACAGCCCCTCCATAGATCTTTCAGCGTCAGTCTTTGCGGGGTGCATCCGAATCCACATCCCCCCTTATGAAACATTTAAGCATGTTTGGAAACTCAGAGGATCAATTCGCACTTTAGAAAGCAGTGTGATTGTCGAGAGAGGCCACACTTTCTCGATCGCGGCTCGCCCGCCCGTGTTTCCATGACGAAGGGGGGAGAGAACCAGGGGGAGCATCCTCCTGATGAAGTTCAAACCCACGGAACACTTGAAGTATCTTCACCATCACTGTTGCGCATAATTGTCAGGAAAAGATTTACGGAGTGCCAACAAGAAGGAAAAACATATAACGAACCAAAACTAGCTTCATTGTACGCGAAAATGTGTTCCCCATTGTTATGAGAAACCCTAGGCACCAATGACCCAAAACAAAACTCACCTGGCCGAGACAGATACGAGGTCCGGCATTGAAGGGAATGAACTTGGATGGGTCTGAAGTTATGATCTTCAAGCGCTCAGGTTTTATCCAGCGCTCAGGAGAGAATTCTTCCGCATCGGCTCCCCAAAGGTCCTTTCGTCGGTGCATGAGGAAATCTGAATACATTACATTGACATATGATCCAGGCATGTACATCTGCTTGAATCCAGGAGCGGCAGGGAAAACCGAAGGGCGGACAGACCCCCCGCATGTTGAGGGGCACTGGGGCAAACAAACGGAGAGTCTCGTTCAAGCACGCTCGTACTATTGGGGAGAGGTGATCGGTCCCCACCGCTAGTCTCCGGGGGTGTCGGGTCACTCACGATATTTCATGTTCATGACATTCTCAAAGGTTGGAGCTCCTTCGGGAACGATCTCCATTATCTCGGCTCGAAGCTTCATAGTGGCCTCAGGATGTTCTGATAACATATACAGCAAGAAGGTTAGGAGGGTGGAAGTCTGAGAACACAAAGATGCTTTGAGAAAGTTTTCCAGAATGAAAAATGTAGAGTGAGCTTACAGTTTCACGAGATGCAAGCAGGATATTTTTAAGCTACAGTCAGACCGACCATAACTCATGAGCCCCGATTAACAGCAGCTCGGCGGGAAGTCAAACCTCTTCTCAAATGAGAGTCACATTGTCCGTTGAATCCACAAGATGGTCAGTGAGACTTGCCTCATTGGCACCCATCTTCTCGCTCCCTCTCTTTTTCTTCGCTTCCAGTGCCCCTTGAATCAGGGGTGCGACCTACCGTCGAGGTGGAGTATATCATTTACGAGATCTTGTCATAAACAAATATCCTCACCCAATCGTCAATCGCTTTATTGTACGGGCTTGTCGCATCTCCCCACCACTCGTAGAGCGGCCACACCCACGATCGTCTTACCCGCTCAGAGGTGATCAATTGGATTTGTTCCAAAGCATTCAAGAACTCCCCGTAGTCGTGTCCCTGGGTGCCCGTCGCTACCATGGCAGCCTCACCGGGTCTGGGCAGCGGGAGGTCCAACGTATTCAATTTGGTTGTGGCGAAGAGAAATTCGCTAGCAACATCGAGGGTGAAGCGACCAAAGACGTCTTGCACATCAATAGACTCGCCTGATAGAGCGCGCGCTAAGAAGAGCTCTACGGTTTTATTGCTGTAATGGTTGAAATACTCCAAGTCACTGACACGCTCTCGAGCTATATCAATGGTGAGAGAAGAAAGGAGGTGCTAGACTGAGAGGATATGTACCAAAGAAAGGGCGAAGCAGAGCACGATGTGCCTTCCATTCTTCGCCGTCAGTATTGAGTATTCCGTTACCCAAAAGGCCAAACAAGCTGTGGGAGCCCAGAATGCGAAGTCAGAGAGATAGAAATGGACATAGTGACAACTTGAGCGCAAGTCTTGTCTTGTTGCTCGCGTCCCCCTTCGCAAAATCCAGGAATCCGGTCGCAAGTACCGTCTTTATAACGTTGTGATCGCGAGTAAAGATCAGATCCCGCCATAAGATTCTCGCGTTCACAGTATCGGACTGGAGCTCGTTGAAGAAAGACTCCTCGAATGACAGGGGATGGTCTTCATGGAATGCTTTCACGAGTCTATCAATGGTCTTAGACTACAAGGGCCAGGACTCTGGAGATGGCCACGTACTTGAAAAGGATATCGAGATTTCCTGGCCAGCGACCTTTGATTTCAGGGACAAGGACTGCCCCACGCTGTGGCGTCTCTACGTTGATAAAATCGATCATATTGAATCCCGCAGGTTATAAGTGCGACAACCACGCCCAGATAAAGCGGAATTTGGAGGAGGCCACTCCGATATGGAAGAACCCCCAAAAGCGACCGTCCGAGAAGGAGTGATGGGGTGAGAACCTTGAAGAGGCCAACAAGGAGCTCAATGTGATAAGTGTACTTGTTGGTAATCATTATGATATGACAGAAATTCCTATGTGACAGAGATAAGACGAGACAGTTGAAGCAAGGGACACAATTTCTCGTGGGCGGCTCGTGAACTAGTGCACTCGCAAGGTTTGTGTGTCAAGTTGACGTCCCTGACTCTCATGACGTACAAGTGAGCTTCGTCGCTATGACATTCTTACTTAATCCGACCAATGCTGGGTCACCACTGGCGACTGGTGTACTCGAGTTGGCGCGACTTGAAAAATCACAAAAAGTCACAAGTCGCCCGAAGTCGAAAGTCAAATCACAAGTCAGAACTCAGGTCCACTTGAGAGCTGAGGATTTTGAGTGTCGGATAATGGAAGCCGACTATCCAATGGCATATTGGCGCGGAATTTTAGACTTGAGGGGCCCTCTCATTGTGGTGCTGTCGAGGAGTCGGCGTACGGTACGATTCTGCTCCTCTGTAGACCCACTTTGGAGGCTTGACGCACCAGACATTCACGACCAAAAATGTGGTTTTACTCCCTGAAGAATCAAGGTTCTCTGTCGATTCCAGTCTTTCTCCGCGTGAAATGCCAGTCCTAAAGTGTGCACCGCTAGCCGCAGCCCGGTTATTATGTAATCATCACTCCTTGTCCAACTCTCAGGAACACGAAGAAAGATGAGGCAGGGCTTTACTCTTGAGGATGCTGAACCCACCATCCTCATTGATTATGAGCTTGAGGAAAAACAGGAGTTTGAACGAGTCTTAGGAGACATCGCACGAGCTCAGAAGCCGGAGATACATTGCCCACCCACACCGCTGCAACCGTCACTTCGTCTATCCACATCTTCCTCGTCTTTGGCGTGCGATTCAAATTCGCGCTCGTTCGATTCCTCGTCTTCTTTGGATGTTCCAAGCCTTGCATCCTCTCTCACGTCAGCCAAGTTGGGAGAACAATTCCGAGCATTGGCAAGAGGACGAGCATTCGGACCTTATTCCCTGCCCAGAACCTGGTATTCACTTTCATGCTCGACATAAAGAATTCGTTATTATCACCCCTTCCTCTGCTGTGCATCGCCTTGTGACGGTACGCTTTAACGGCAGTACCGTGGATAGTGTCCTCAGTCGCAAGCCGTTGGGTGCCCATGCGCCCTCGTTCTCTCCCCATGATGTCGTTGTCTCTACACGAGGTGCACATCATATCGCTGCCGTTCGACGTGGGACGAAGACAAACAGGATCTCCTTAACCGTTCAAGGATCTAGTCAGTACTCATGCGAATCGTCTTTGCCTGGGTTTTGACAGAGTAATATCCTTCAACAGAATCGGGCACTCCATTTTCACCTTCCGACGAAACATCCGAATCAGTTGTTTGCAGATTTTACTTCGCATCGGTCATCCTTCCAGCGCTATTCTGGCGATGCTTGGACTCCAAATTGTACCTCGTTGGGAACCAAAACCTCTCCCGTGTCTGGACTCTAGAAATTCCCGAATTTACGGTACGACCTCCCAAAGGTTGTTTCAATTTTATTCCAAGGCACCAGAATATCGTGTTGATCCCCACCTTGAAGACTTGACATGGTATCAAGAACATAGCAAGACTTTTCCACGCCCGAATACAAGGCCGCGTCATCTTTCCGGATGCCCCAGAGTGGGAATAATTTGGAAAAGGAATCTTATAGTGATAGGGTGAATTTGGCAACCAAACCCCTTTATATTGGATACTTACAGTGATCCATAGCGTGGAACCATCACCAGAAAAGGGCTCTCGGCCATCCAACACATCTTCCAAGTCGAAACAGAAAGCAGCTAAATCATCCAAGATGCAATCCCGTTCCTCCGCACTTCTCTCTGCACCGTCGCACTCGTTGAATATATGGCAATATTCTATTCAAAACCGTACTTGGGCTAGGCACCAGCCGGCAACAAACCCTCCGCAAGGCGCAGGTCCGAATTTCCTTAGTAATCTCACTGGTTGCTTAGTAGGAGAAAGTGTCGCTTGCATTGCGGTTGGGAGAGATAATAGCACATGCATTTGGCTATTAAATCTGGCTTGTGAGTTTGGTTGGGTTTGGTAGTCGTAACGTGTCTTCCTAATTTCACACTTTCTTTAGCATGGATGTGGTCGGAACTTCCTGGGTTTTTCCCTCGTGGGGCACGAGTTTATGGCATGTCAGCCGTCGGTTCTGTGGTTTACTTCATGGGGAGTGATCTTGCCGAGGACCTACCGAGCCCCGTGGTTCATTGTGATTTGTCCACCTTTGAGGTAGTTATGATATTGGGGTATCAGTGGCCTATCTGACTCGTTCCCTTGTAGCCATTCGTGGAGTCATCACGAGGGGAAAGCAAAGCTGGTGTCAAGTCGCTTATATTTCCACCCTCGATGTCGGTGCAAATCACAGAGCCATCGACGCCATTAGGAACGGAAGGACCTTCTTTCTTCCCACCAACGTCTCAGTCGCCTCCACGGCACACTGAAGTCGCCGCTTCAGTTCTTCCTTCATATGACACAGCCCCTTCACCGCTGAACCCACGTGTGGCCACTATTCTATTTCTTACACCATATCGCAAGCTCCATGAATGCCATGGTGATTCTCAATTTGAGAAACTCAAAAATAATTTGACTAGTGAGTGGACGACGTGCGCGATGATTGTAAGTCGTTGTAGGCCTTTGTTCTTCAATGTTTATCCCAGACTGAATACATGTATTCGGGCGATTTTTTGTAGGCTATGTGTTTCATTGGGTGAGTGGTCTACCTATCTTCCCATCATTTTGGACATCGGAATTCATAATCTGGTACAGAGTGAATGGCGCAATTTTTGGATTCACCAAGGACTCCACAATCGTCACCATTGATGATATTGCCGAGAGGGCAGTTGCAGTCTCGATGCTGAGCTCAGTACTCAGTCTTGCTGCAGCCGCTTGGATGTACTGCGTATATTATCCCCAGGATGGAGATACGTTTCGAGTAAGTCCACGAACATCCATCCTGATCTGTGGGACTCCTAAGATCTATCTTTTTTTTTTTTTTACAAAGCATCAGGCTCGAGACGCTCTTAACACGTATGCAATATTCTCCATTCGTGCGCGGGTGCCTTTTGCCTGTGACTGTGTTGCGATTGCTGCTTTTATTGTTTTCGTCCTTCATTCTTTGATCGAAGTGTATCCCAGGGATGGTGGTGCCGCTCGCAGCTGTGATCGGGATCCTGGTGGGTCTCAATTGGATGGTATACTGCTATTATTTCGTGCGACTTGTTGTCGTGTCTATACGACGTGGCCTTGGGCGGATATTCCATGGGACGGGTCTGATACCGGGGATACAGCTTCGGTGATGACAGTAGTGGGGACAGAAGAGAGTGGACAGAAACATGATGGGGTGACTTCCGTACCATCATAGTGCTTGCCTATTTTCTTTTGCTTTGCTATTCGTGACTGATACTATTGTTATTTCTTTGAACAATGAATGTAGTGTAGTGTATTATTTATCAGCGAGCTTCTGAGAACGGGGGCTCCCCCCTAACTCTTGGAACCCTGGTGTTTACTTGGATACTGGAGACTAGGAGACATGACTTGAGTACTATTGATATTGTAGTGCTTGGGCCAATTTGTCCGTACTGCGTACAACCCAGTATGGATATGGATTCCCTGCAACAGCAGACGCTCGTGCATGTGGTCACATGAATATACTTATCATGGTCCAGCTAAATGCTCACCCTCTCCGGCGGGTCCCACGCTCCAGTTGGCTATAATATTGCCCGTCCCCCGCCACCACGAATACTTTTTAACAGTCGTGAATCGTCCCCTGTGGTCGTCTGACTCCGTGTATGTATCATACATACACTAGCTAGCAGCGGAGGATATCGGAGCTGGTGCGTCGACTCTCGGAGCGCGTGGGGTGGTGGCTGTGGCCTTCGGCCAAGTCGCCGTTTTTGTGGATGTGATCCTATAAATAAATAAACGCCTCATGAAATATGTATGTATGGTGTGGGAATCAGGGGGGCGGGCAGGGGGGTGGGCAGAGCGCCGGGACAGGGTCTCTGATCCGCGCGCCAGAGTACTGCGTGTGCCTAGGAGGCGTTTACACACACACACATTGCATTGCATTGTAAGTAGATATATGAGAGCGGCGATTGTTGGTTGCACACTCATTTCACACTGGCGTGACTCTCCGAGAAGAAGACACAGCTACTATACTATAGTCTGTTTTTTTTTTGGCTGGTGCGGGGCGGAAGAGACACCCTAGGACACAATTGCGGTAATGGCATGCATGGCGTGCGTGGCGTGAAGACCCCCCGGCAGTACCAGTAAATGAATGACGAAGCTGCATGCATGTCGTTTTTCCATCGTACCGGAATTCATATGAGGAGCTGGCAAGCCTTCAGGTGTTACAGTAACTGCATATATTTCACAATGTCTTTAGCACAAAAAAGAAAAAGAAAAAAAAAAACAAGAGCAAGATCCTTAGTGATTATCTAGAACTAAACTGCGGAGGGTTGGCGTCGTCGTACATATGGGTGGAAGGGTAGGATGCAGCGTAGTGAGGGAAGGTGGGCGTGCGTCGGTGAATTAATACATTAGCAACGAGCAAACGGACCGAGGAGCAATGGAGCGTTAGGGGGTCGGACAGTGCGAGGAAAATACGGAGCGGATGGGGGACACATAACACAGCTGACAGTTCCACGAGGAGAGTGAGTTAAAAGTACAGCGTCATGAAAGCGTAGCAGGGAAAGTTTTGCGGGGAACCGTTGCAGGGTATCAAGCAAGAACTGCACCTATGCAACTTTCTCCACGGAGGACGTGTGATTAGGCCCCGCCCCGAGAATTTCTGCACGCAAGTCGTCAATGAAGATGGTTTTCTCTTCTGTGTAGGAAGTGTCCTTGATTGAGGCGATGACAAGAGCGGCGAAGGGGAATGAGATAAGGAGGACAGCCCAGCTAGCCAGCTGGAATCACCACACACACAAGTCACATGAGAAAGAAGGCAAGCAAATGAAAGAAAATGGACGACTTACGATTTCATTTAAGAATGGCGGAGTGACGGCGTCCATACCGAAACTCCCCGCCGCGCCTGCAGATTGGATCGCTTTGTAAAACCCGGCGAAGCGGGCGAGGGTGAAGGGATCGTTGGAGATCGCACCCATGATCCAGTACGCGAGCGCCTGGAAGCTCGCATCACCAAAGAAGTAGAAGAAGAAGAGTGCACCCTTGGCACGGTATCTCTTGTCGTGGTAGTTCATCTTAGTGATCTCGTCGTGCCGGTGGAAAGTGAGCTGGAATGCGAGGCCGCAGGACCACACGGCGATAGTGATGATGGTGACGAAGGCGAGTCCGAGCCAACCGCGCGTGCGCCGCTTAAAGTGTGTGCCGTCGAGGACAAAGAAGCCGATGATAAGCGCGCCACAAATCGCACCGGCACCCTCGAGGGTCGCGTTGAGGGCACGCGTGGGACCGTCAAAGTAGAAGGTATTGACGGCACCCTGATAGGAGTAGAAGTAGTTGCTCGCGAAGAACATGGGGACGAGTGCGATCATGCGCCAGTCCTTGAGGACGGTAATGAAGTTCCTCACTTCCTGAGCGGGAGTGGAGGCGGCTTCGAGTTTGACGATGGAACCATCGGAACGGACGATGAGGTGCGGGGGCAGGATCAAGAACGTCGAGGCCGTCCCGATGAAAATGATGATAATAAAAGCCTCCAATTGGCAATTCATTCAATTCATTAATATGGTAGCACATGGTCATTAAGCTTACAAGGTAGGTTGCAGTGGACACCGCGCTCAGTTTTCCCGACCGGATGTTGATAGCGAGGGCGATGACCGAGCCGATGAAAGAGCCGAACTGGAAGATGGCCCAGAAAATACCGAACGCCTTGCCTTTGTCTTTCTCCAGCGGGTAGCTCATCATGATCGAACCCTGCGCGGACCAGAGCAGGGCGGCACAAGCGCCGAGAATCCCTCCGGCAAGGATCAAAAACCACCGGGTGTTCTGAGTCTGATAACTAAATGATCCAAGTTGAAATTGAGGGTGCACACGACTATTTTTGGCGGTGGTCACGTACCACCACAAGGCGCCGACGTAGAGCGCATAGCCTAATGAACCGATGAAAAGCGTGATACGAGGACCGAGAACTGGAAGGGAATAAAATGAGAGCGCGATCAAAGACCAGAGATGGACATGTGAGCACCATTGTTGATGCCCCCAGAAACAAGACCTGATAGGCATCATTGCGACCTAGTAAATATCCCATAGTAAAAAAAAAAGAAGAGAGATACGTTACCAGTGAGAGCAAAGACACCATAGAGAACACCATTGGCCGTGTCGGAGAGGGCTACGTCCTCCGTACCACCGGCCCCCAAGTTGGAAACCGCGCTGAACATGCCGACCGTTGCGAAACATGTAATCCCTGTTAGGCTGGATAAGAACAGGTGCACGAACTCGAAAGAAGAAAACTACTGACCGACCAGAACGATCTGGGCCATAGGGCTCCTGGAAAAAGATAATATCAATATCCGTCTTCTCAGACCATGGCGGGTTGGACGCACTTGTACCAAGCAGGAAGCTCTGGAAGGGATAGCATGCTTGCGAGGGGGGGGAGACGTGGGCGAAGGAAGGGAGAATAACCTTCTTTTATATGAAGATTGAGATAAACATGTTTTATCGCCTTGTGATGGTTCTTTCGGAGTAAGTGCCGAGAGTGTTACTCTTTCCCAGACGCATCAAATTTTCCCGGGGTTAACGGGAGGATAATACCCCACTGTCGGGGGCGAGCCGAAGTGTCCAGCGACAGAGAACGCGAAGGAGAACTCAACGTTGACCGCGCTTGTAGGGATCACGTGTGTGCGTCAAACGTACTACCGTTTTTTCCATTACCTAGATGAATCGCCAGGGCATCCATCAGATCTGGCCCAGAGGACTTGATGGCGCTCAAGGCTCCATATTTTTACCGATGGTCTATGCACCTGGACGATGCGGAGGCAACTTGTACCCATTCCAGCATTGAAGCCGCTGCAGCCGCGCACTACTGTATGACTTCTGTCTCCATGTCGCGGCAAAAGCCAACGGAACCACGACAATCCTTTTTTAGATATCCAGTTTCTTTATGTCCCAATTTGCGTAAACTACCGGGACCGACGGTGAATGCACGCGATCCTTGCATGGCTATGCTGTGGCTGTGCAGGTCGCAGCCAAGTGCCAACGGGCGATCGATGCTCACGGCTTCCTCCCACACCTCGACTGCTTCCTGGTAGCAACCAAATCTGGAAAAAATAGAGAAAGATGGTGACGAGCGAGCGAGCGAAATGAATTTGGCCGATCTCCTGCTGGTCCACGATAGAGGCCTCGCTTGTCTGAAGTCCTTCCTCACGGCGGCCAAGACGCCAAAGAGCTGCGGAAAGCTGGCCAAGGGAGGCAGCCAGCCCAGGTATGTCTCTCGTAGCCCGGTACAAGGCCATCGCTGTAGTTCCGACTCTCGATAGCCTCGTCCCGAAGCCCCCAAATCCGACAGATTCAATGATAACTTGCCTATTTTCCCCGCCAGCCGCCAGCTACGCCGCATCGAGTTTGACCGGAGAGATGCTATGTAGTTCACCCAGGACCTCCAATGTGGTGGACACACATTCACGAAGCTGGGGCGTCGGGTCCCCTGTCTGCGAGCGGTGAAACTCCGATAAATCCCTTGCTTTTCCAGCGTATTGCTTATGCGTGAATCAATCGTTCCCGACACCATTTTCGGAAGCTGCATGGGCGTGTGGAATGAGCGAATATCTGAGTATTCGGGTACGGCATGAGGACGCAGGCCGCCATCACACAGTGACCGATACTCATCAGGTGTAGTCGTTAGAAATGGCAGACGAATTGTCTCCTGGTACCCTGATTGTGCCTTTGAAGTATACATGCCAATCCTCTCTTTCCTTTCTCCATGGAAAATGATGGGTGGTCCCCACCCCTCCAGCTTGCAAGTCAGCCCATAACGCGTCTATTCATATATTTGCAGAGCTCGTCTGGCCACTACGTACTCATGGTGTTCTTCCCATTTCCCACAATCCTGTATCTCACGACGAACGCCGTCGACGTTGTCGCGATATTGAGTCGCTCCATACTCCTCCCTGCTCTTCCTCGCACAAGGTGGAAGTAAAATCGATCGCGACGGGAGCCAGAGAGTTGGGGGGCGCATGCTTGGACCATCAGGTTGGCGATACCGAGCATGGCGCTGGACGATATTCGCCTCCAGCTTACTCCGTGATCGGCGTTTGGAGTTCCGCGAGCATCTACCCGGTGCGCACAACTCGGACGACGGTTTCGGATACCAATGGACGCGAAATAGCGTACCTCCGATATCTGTTGTGCCAATAATATAATGCCAGTACTAGACCGGTCAATGACCCGGTTAGTGATGATATATGCCTCATTAGATACATATTAACGAGGGCGATCAATTGGATGATGGACACCCCGGTCGTAAATATACATCTCCTTCACTTAGTACCACCACTGAAAATTTTAAATCATGGTATTGACACCTTCTGTCTCAAAATCGAAGAGATCTGAAAACTTAATTCCCAAAATAAAGGATAACGCATGGCAGATGATATTGAACAGCCTGGTGTTGTTGAGACCAATTCCAAGCTATTTATATACACTGACCCTTTGACCCCTTCACATTCTATTGACCGTCTATTGACATTGACCCACTGGTCAATGCTATTGACCGGTCATTGACAACACTGAATAATGCAGCGTCGAAGAACTCTTCGGGGAAGTTGAAGCAGGTGATTGGCCCCACAGAATAAATGGGATCGATACCCCCGAGAGACTCTAAACTGCTCTTAGCTTTGACGCGAGGACAGAATTCCCTCTAAAACCCTCTCTTATTATGTAAGCGTAAGAGTTCGAGAATCGTCACTGTGTGCACACGAAGCCCATCTGACCACGCAAGAGAGCCGGGGGAGGCAAGGAGTCCGAGGCGACTTTGTTACAGTACAATGTGAAAAAAATGGAGGGAAGACATTATATCCATGCTCAAGAACCATACGGTGAGCCCCCTGGACTTCAACCAAACGTATTCTCGCCTGAGTACGAGACATATAAGAAGTTATCCTCATCCCTGAGAACAAATCCTCAGTCAGCATGAAGAGTGACAAAAGAAAAACAGGCACTGACTTATGCTCCTCGTAGATCGCGCTCATGAGGGCAGCCGTTGGCGGGAGAACTTCATCGACAAAGATGAAGATAGCTTTCTCCGGCGCAAGCTTAATCCGTTTGCGAATCACATAAACAAACTGTCCAACGGTGAGATCCTGCGAAGGCATATAGTTAGGGACTAGCTCTAAAGGGGTCGCCGACGTGTCCCCCAACGCACTGATGGCACGAGGTACTTCTTCTTGTCGATAGTCGGGATATCCGTACGATCTGCCTTCTCGCAAATCACCTTAAAACCCAAGGAATGATGAGAGCGACTGGCTTGTCCACAGTGGAAGAAGTACACACAGGGATACGATCTGGGTACTTCTGTCTGATTCTCTCAGCCTCGGCCTTGCGTTTCTCTAGAAACAGAGAATGAGTACCAATATATAGTGGGAAAAGGAAAGCGTACCGAAGGGGTGTTCGTCCTTGAATTTAGATCTCATTGTACGGTCAAAGAGAGGGCAGTCACAGTCGGGTTAGGAGGTGGGCACTCGGAAATATGCGTTGACTCGGACTTAGCCGAGTTCTTATGTAATGGGTCCCATACTTCCGCTGAAAGTCACCATCATGATGAATTCCATAAGGACCGCTTGTATCCATCGTGGGCAGATAATTACAGCCACAGGGACAGGTTCATGTGATGGCAGCATTTCTATTTCTTTCTCACGAGTCGAAACTTCCTAGGGGGGCACCCGAAATACAGTACCGACCGCCACGCTAATAGGAATTATAGTAGCCTCAGGAACTACAGTACAGTACATGCCAGTGAAGTACACAAAGTACCTGAACAAAGCCAATGAAGAAAATCACAAATGTCGTCCAAATAAACAAACTTTAAATACTTGCGGGTCCAGCAAAGTCGAAGGACGCCAGCCATGGGGCCAACGGTTCCTTTACACCCTCACCAGGCTCACCCCATCGCTCCCTCTCCGTAGCGCACATAACACAGACCAATCAGGGCAGTCTCCCTATCCCAACGCGTGTTCAATCGAACTCTCCAAAGATAGCATTATCAACCATGCCATTGTGGCCATTCGAGGTATCCCCGGAAGAAGGCGGGGACGGAGAGCGAGGCGGAAAAGCAGAGGCGCGAGTAATGATCACGGGAATTTGGGCTCATATACAGAATGCATATCCATATCCTGCCAATCCACTGTTGGAATGGTGCCCGTACACCGTACGCATCCATTGGTCCAGGTCATCCGCTTCCTTCCTCACTCGCTGTGAGTCCTGATTATACCCCATATTTGAATAGCAACGTGCAAGCATGGAGAGCAATGCCACAAGTCTCGCAGAGAACACTGCAGGACGTTGAATTGCGAGGGGTCTCGACAAACTCACTGCCTCTTGAATTGCCAGAAGAGCCTCAGGCAAACGACCAAGAGCAAGAAGAATGTCAAAGAGGTAGGACAGTGAGCGGGCTAGATCAGGATGAAAAATACGGGTCGCTTGGCTGCCAGTGAACGGTAAATGCTCACCGCCTCCTCACTCACTTTAAGCGCTGTCTCGCGGTCGCCACACTCCAACAGATGCTTGGAGTGGGTAAGGAGAGAGGTGGCAAGACGGGGGCTGAATGCACCTGGCCTATTCGCTGCTAGGGGGCGGTAGATGCCCACAGCCTCTTCGTTCGCTTTGAGCGCTTCCTCATATCGACCGAATTCTGAAAGACGCTTGGAGAGGTTCACAAGAGAGCGGGCAAGATCTGGGCGGAATGGGTCGGGCCGATCCCTAGCCAGTGGGCGATAAATACTGACAGCCTCCTCATTCGCCTTGAGGGCTCCTTCATGGGGACCCAATTCCGAAAGACGATTAGAAAGGGAGACAAGACAGCGAGCGAGATCTGGGAGGAATACACCGGGTCGACCCGCTGCCAACGGGCGATACATGCTCAGGGCCTCCTCACACGCCTCGACTGCTTCCTGGTAACGACCAAATCCGGAAAAATAGAGAGAGATGGTGACAAGCGATCGAGCGAGATGGGGTTGGAATGAATCCGGCCGATCTCCTGCTAGTCCACGGTAGAGCTTCACAGCATCCTCGCTTGTCTGGAGTCCTTCCTCACGGCGGCCAAGAAGCCAAAGAGCTGTGGAAAGCTGGCCAAGGGAGGCAGCCAGCCCAGGTATGTCTCTCGCAGCCCGATACAGGGCCACCACTGTAGTTCCGGCCTCGAAAGCCTCGTCCCGAAGCCCCAAATCGGACAGATTCAATGACAACCTGCCCATTTTCCCCGCCAGCAACGCCGCATCGAGTTTGACCGGAGAGATGCTGTGCAGTTCATCCAGGAGCTGCAATGTGGTGGACACACATTCACGAAGTTGGGGGGTCGGGTCCCCTGTCTGCGGGCGTTGGAACTCCGGGTCAACGAACTGTGGCTCAGTATATGTGGGACCAATGTCTGGCAAAATACTGTCGATCTCCGCTGTGAGCTCGGATATCTGGCTGGTGAGATATGAAATATGACGGTCGTGCCCAGTTTGCAAGACAGTCGTGGCCGAATCCCTGTTTGACGCCATCAGTGTCTATTCAGCATCTCGAAACAACATCAGTAAGAACCTGGAGGCCAGTGGAGTCGAGGCTCCTCGCAATCCCATCTCTTCCAAGCGTCCCTGCACTGCCACTCCAATCTGCTGGAACATGGCCTGTCCGGCTGGACCCTGTAGAAGGTCCTGAAGGCTCGCCGAAGGGATCGAAGGCGGAACAAGTAGACCCTGTCTGTCCTCATTCCGCGATCATTAATACAGATGGACCAGGAAACATAATCGTTTCCACCCTGTCCGTGAAATTAGATGATCTGATGGATGTGAGAATCTTGAAGACAACGTCAGGACCTTCTCGCAAACGGGTGCGCATAGACACTCACTTGGAATGTGCTAAAACAATCCGTCAGATTCTCGCCGTGCCTTGATAATCCGGTTTTAATTTCATCTCGCTTGAGATACTTTTCCAGGAGACCCAAACGAGCCCACCGATCCGCATCATCCCTGATTGCCATCAAGTTGCTGCCGCAAAAAGAGACATTATTGAGCACGCAGGACATCCAGCGACTACGAAAAGAAAAAAACCTCTTTAGAGCAAACAGTCTCGCAGCTGTCGGCGTGTCATCAGGAACAGGGGCCTTGATCGTACGTAGCTCCTCTACCAAACTTTGAAGAAAGTTGAGGACCCGATATATGAGGCGTATGCATCCCTCTTGGCCTTCTCGCATGGTTTTGACGATGTCCATAGTTGCCGACGCAACATCCAGGATTTGAGTCAGCGGCCCCGCAAGGGCCAGGGGGACGCTAGGAATCTTATCGACTATTGAGGCTACAGCGAGAGCAGCATCCCAGACAGGGCGGCTGGTGTCGTTGGAGACATTATTTGGATGGCTTCGAAGAGATGCCATGGGAAGCGTAGTAGGGGCGTTGCTGGCGACGGAGCTGGATTCGGGATTAGAACCCCTAAAGTGCTGTGATGTCGATGCGATGCCAGGTCGCCTGTGCAAAAACGATCGTCGGGACGGCATGGAAATGTTGCAGGTTTGGGGCAGAGTGTGTGTGCGCAGAATCGTCGGGAGCGAATTGGGAACAAATTCAAATTTCCTAAGGGTCAATGAACTTCGAAATCTTTAGAACATCCAGAAAGACCCACATTTGTAAAACAACCTCTAAGCTCTAGAGTAGGCGGTGTCCTGGTTCACTCATTTTGACACTGACTTTGGCCAAAAACTTGGGTGCAAATCCACTGATTTGCGGGTAAGTTTGGCTTCAAAGATTCAAAAATCAGCGAAATGATCTGTAATCAATCTAGAACGGATGCCTTGCATTTTGATGCATCATAGATTTGAGAAATAGCACGCAGGAGGTTTGAGGAGCTCTATATCTCGTTTTCGTCCCCGCGGCTAATTCCGGACCGTGAGATATTACTCTTTATGGTAATAACAATTCGCTGATGCCATCTTGTGTTTTAAGGGGCCCTGGATACCACACTGAGGATCGTAGAGGTCCTGTAACTGTGCCTGGGGCAGTACCAAACTCCCAGTGTGAGAAGCTTCCCCCCAGGGAGCTTGGAAGAGGTAAATACTATAGTTATATCCGAGATAAACGATCTCGGTGCACTGCAAACATAAATGATGCCCTACGGCGTTGTTAATCGGACTTGTTCTTCGGGCTGTCTCTTATTGCCGTTACTGTAATTTCGGGTTCTACGTTTGCTACATAATTCGGATATACTGTAGGACTTGCTACTGCGGTCGAGACCAAGTTTGCAGATGCCATAACGACTGAAAGAGTCTGCTTTGCATCGTCCTTCCGCTTCTCTATCGTTGTGCCACATATGGTCTTGTTTGGTCTGGACCTCATGAATACTTAAAATTTGACCCAACTGAGCGAAATCCGTCACATCTGTCGGGATTATGGTAACCATTTCACCCTACCCGTAATCTGAACTAGCCCGCATGCCACAGAATCTCCGGTAACAACATTGGCCCAGTTTACGGTGGTTCCTTTATACCCTCACGAAGCTCACCCTAGCCTTCCCCTCCCGATTATCGGGCGGCTCCATAGTGTACCTCACATATAGGCTAATCAGAGAGATGTCATCATCCACCATGGCATCATGCCCGTCTCGTGTTCTAAGCTGTGTATCAAGTCAAGTGAATGAGCGAATGATGATTATGGAGTTGGGACTCACGTGGATCGTGCTAATCGACTGTTGATACAATACCCATACACTAGATGCATCCCTGGCCCAGATCATCTGCTTCCTTTGGCGCTGCTGCACATCATCGTAGCCCCATAGCTGAATAGCAACGAGAAACACAGAGAGCAATGCTACAAGGCTTCCGAAGAAGACCGCCAGAGGCTGGTTGTGAGGAGTCTTTGAGCAAGTTCGGTACCTCTTGAATCACCAGAAGACCCTCGGGCAGATGACCGATATCAAGAAGAATGTCGAAAAAGAGTGAGCTGCCTACATCAGGATGAATACTAACGGGTCGCTCAGTGCCGCCCAAAGCACCAAAGCCACTTTGAAGAGGTTGCTAGGGAAGAGGGAGAGATCTGGGGGAAACACATCTGGGCGATTCTCAGCACGAGGGCAGCTTCCCGCGATGCAAACGAATCGACCGGATGTATTCTGCCCAGATCTTCGTTCTGGAACCTGGCAAACTCTGGTGGACGGCTCCCGCTTTTTTCGCATTTTCCAAGTAAAGTGACATGTAGACCTGGAAGATGCGGATAGACTGGGGAGACCTTGGTAAACGAATCGGCGATAGGCTCAGCGCCATACTCCTGTGGAAATCCGCCCCCAGACCTCGAAATTCCCCAGTGGGGTCCGATCTTGACATCTGGAACGGCCCTGGTGCAAGTGTGCCGAGGGCTCACCAAACTTTCTGGAGTCTGAACCGTTGGATCCTGGGCTTCGAAAATTTCGAGTTTCTGGTTCTGGTTGTTTCCACGAAGATGAAGTCATGTGACCGCTTTGGCAACTTGCTTCCGATGGTATGGGCAGCACTCTATCTGAACTCTGAAGAGGGGCACATCCTGCACCCCAAAGACCACGATACGATTTTAAGTAGGGTCGTCGGTTTGATGTGGTGTCACCCTACGAAGACAGGGACGACACGTCGATCACTCTCTCGTTCATCTTCGAGTACCGACCCCGCGAAAATGGCGCGGGCAATGGCTTGCCATGTGAGGTTAATGGGGCTTGTTATTCTGCTGCACGCGTTGGACGCGTATGGGTCGGTTTCGTCTCTGGATCTAAGCACGTCCACTAGCCCAACGACAGCCACTTGCTTTGGCAATCGAAATTGTGCCTTAGACTTCATCCCGATCTTAACCTTATGGCCGCAAGTTTCTATCGCTCTGCGCTCTCTTGGTATCGTGTATTTTACTTGTCCGCAGATGGTGGATGCCTTCCGACGATCTTCCGTCCCGCTGATGCGAGGACTGTACACCGTAGTCTATCGCCCCGACGCTTGTCTTCGGTGGTGTATTGGAGCTTGGTTGCCCCACGTACTTCAGGTCTCGAACATATACAATCTGATGCGATAATGTCTGTATTATCTTTCTTGGCCTTCTTTGCGTAGCGCGGTCCCAGAAGAATACATGGACTTCATTTCTCCGAGGCTGAATGTCCGTACTCACTTTGCGACGGCCGCAGCCCAGGTTGAGAAAGACTATCACTAAACCTCCCAACGCGAGAGACCCACCATTGTGACCGATTTTCTCGGGCCTCCCGTGAAAATAGTGACAAGTGGAAGCATAATCGGAGCTGAAGCCGGTTTGGCAACAATTACAGTATGAATCAAACATTCTGTAGAATAATTGGCATCGAGAGAGAACGGACACGGGTGCGAAGTAATGGGTGCATAAGTCGCGCATGTCAACACGGCGCCATACATGTAATCAAGGAAAATGGGCGACGGGGGTGATTGCAGTCTGCAAGAAATGGCAATATGCGTTAGGTGACGCCAAGTGTCCCTGAATATCCAGATCCTTTCCCCCCCCCTCCGCTGTCCAATTATAGATGCCTTTGAAGGCATCGAGTTTCCTCCGTGTCGTTCCCCTTTCTCTCTTCTAGCAATCTTACTCGTCCCCTTCCGATCGTCCACCTTCTCTTCTCCCTTTATATATACCGAGATGCATCCCAAGGATATATCTCAACACATTTCAGGCCTCTTCATGGGCTCCGAACCGATGCCCCGTGGTTTCTGCATGGATAGATCTCGGGAACATACAAAGATGAGAAAAGTGTACAATCAGTGCAGCAAGGAGAGGTCTTCAGAATGAAATCGTGAAGGATCTGCCGTTATTCATTTGTCAACGGGTGGGGAAAGGGGAGTCTAACACCCAAGATCCCCCAAGCAGAGGGATAGCAGCGTTGGCGACTATAGAATATCACCATCGGCAAAGAATGCTCGAGGCTACTTTGCGTTATTGTACAGGCTGGTAAGTCACCCAGGCGCTCTTCTCAATGCGGGTCGGCGAAGGTAGGTTGAGAGCTGTCATATTTACCGTAAGCGGGTACACTTTGCACATGAGACTATCACCATTTCCAAAGAATGCTCGAGGACACTTTGTGTTACACGCGAACAATGAGCCGATAAGTCATCTAGGTACTCGAGGGTTGTCACATTTACCGTAAGTAGATACACTTTGTATATGTAGAGCACACTACTTACGAAAACATACCCAACGTCGACGAATAAGGAGCCACAAGATATGGAGGAACCCTGCAAGAGCGGAGCGATGAGGGTCTTGGCCGATGTAAAGCCCGGGAGTCAGAAAAGGGGGATGTGAAAGAGTGGTCGGGATCACGGTTTCCAAGCCCATTCTCGGACAGATCCCCCCGGCCCCACATGTCCTTTTGTTCTGGAATCAAGGCCTTACGCGGCTAAGGATGGGTGTCGTGAGAGGCGATTCGATCTACTATCGGGGCGTGCGCTCTTACGACAGTTAGGTGTCATCAAGGGCGAGGACATACATATCCAGCAACCAAAACCAGATGGCGATATTATACCCGTAGGAACACCGGATACATCTCCGACAACATCTCCGACAACGAAGAGAATAAAAGGATCTGAGACTAAGAGGCGGTGTCTCTGAAGGAACGAGGCGCAGTTTTACTAGGACACCAACTGCCAACTGGAGCCGATGAATCCAGCAAAATTTCCCACGGGGAAATAGAAATCCAGCGCTGGTGCATAGATACGCAACAGCCTACAGGACAAAAGCAAGAAATATTTATTTAGATGATAAGACGCTGTAGGAACATGTTTCCTATGGCCGTGCTTCAAGAGTCGGTCGCGACTAGTAAGTAGTTGTGTGACAGTGACAGCGTGACGGGTACACACCTAAGACACGGAAGAATAAATATCAACGCGTGCTTCCTTTCGCCATGCCCAACGGGCCAGCCAATGAAGGAGCCGGGGACCTCTTCGATGATCTCATATACTACCTCTCACCCAGCCTCCTTCCAGACCACAGTCGTGTCGTACGCGCCATTATGAGCAAGAACGGCGCGAAGGAAGCTCAGAGAAAAGATATCCGATCCGCCACGCATATTATATCCGAGTCGCACTTCCTCGAGAGGCTCGAGTTTGGAGAGGTGGGTCTACGTGACGACGTGGCTATCGTTACGGTGAGTGAACTCAAGCGTGCTTCCAGTAGAAGGAACTGAGTGAAGGAATCGTGTTAGCCTCAATGGGTGTGGTCTGCCGTGTGGCTTGGCCGACTTCCTGCGTAAGCGTGTGCTGATAATATAGGTCCTCGATCTGGCTCTATTGCCTGACTGATATGCTCGCTGCTCCAGGGCCCGTGGGTTCTCCACCGACCCACGCATGATATTCTCTGGAATCGTAGGATGTAGCTCAGATGTGAGCCCGTTATTTCTATAGTACAAAGACTGGACCCTGGGAGATCTTACCAAATTAGTATAACAGATCCCTGCTGGCGATCGCGAGGCTATTGCAGCTGGGATCCAAAGTTTAGGAGGACAGTGGCGAAATGCCCTTACCAAAGAAGTCACTCATCTGTTCGTTTTGACGCCTGGAGGGGTTTGTTTATTCTCGTCTGACCTTCCACCTACCTGGATGATAAGCTCTGATTTCGTAGGACAAATATAACAGTGCGATCCACTACTACAACCTCATTGGACAGCCTTATGTTGTCACACCCCACTGGTTCGACGACTCATTCAAATGCCAGCGAGTGCAGCCTGTCACTCAATACCTGTTCCCTGATCCCCCTGTTCTTCACTCCCAATCCATCATATCTCAAATCCTGACCGCACACAAAGATGAAGGCGAGGCCGTCGTTTCTAAGCTTGAACAGGCCCTTGCAGGTAAATTCGGCCCGCCGAAAATCCGAACCCCCCAAGAGCGGGAGAAGGATCGGCAGACGTCGCGGGAGAATGCCGCAGCCGCCGAACGCCTCTCTATCATGAAGTCCGTGGAAGCCCAGGCGAGTTTCGAGAACATTGACGTGCCGAATGGTGCCGGTGGAGAATTTAATGACCTTTGGGACGGGAGGAAGATTCATATCAGCCCCACGGTGAACGCTCGTTTGCGCGGTTCTATTGGGGTTAGGGTTCAAGCGGGTGGAGGAATTATTGTCAATGATCCTGAGAGGGATGACTTCGACATCCTTGTCACACCGCACACCGGAGGTCCGATATATGATGCTGTCAGTGCTTCCTTTTGTACCCATTAATATCGCTTGCTAAGTATGAGAACTAATTCAGGCTAGGCGGGACAAGAAATTGATCGGTACAATTGAATGGCTATTCTACTGTCATTCAACAGGCCGGATCAGCTTTCCTGATGATCACCTTGTCCACATTCCTTGTCCCAAAGACACCATACCTGAATTTCAAGCAACGGTGCGGATTTGCAACAATTCTTTGGACTGCACTCAAGTTTTTGTGATGATTAGACTTTAACTATTTCTGGTTACACCGGATTATCGCGCGAATACCTCAAGACTCTGCTCTCCCGGATGGGGGCACCAGTTACACCGGAGATGACTCGTCAGTCCACTAAAATATGTGTGGCATCCAAGTAAGCTGTCTCTCTTTGTTTCTGTGTAAGTATTAGCGATGTGCCTGCTTTAATTCGACATTAGGTTAAATAGTGCCAAGACTAAATTCGCGGACCAGTGGGGGGTTCCTGTTGTCAACCATCTGTGGGTGGAAGAGTGCGTCAAGCAATGGCGTTTCGTGCATCCGAGTGTCCAGGCTGGGCGTTTCACGAATTATCCACCCTCCGTGGACTATGGGAACCTCCTCGGCCAGCGAATAGCCCACGCGACGAGAGCGGAAAGCGCAGACACCAGGAGACTACCTCAGGGGATGGCATCAGAACGCGTCAGCGAGACGGCTGCTTCTGGTGATATCTCCATGCATGAGGCTCCCATCCGGACCTCTCCCATCATCAGTCCCCCAGGCAGTGCATCCGAAATCGAGCAAGCTGTGACTTTGGACGGAAAGGATGAAGAGAACCCACTCGATGGGGATCGCTGGTCGTCGCCGTCGGCCGGAAGCCGACGAGACAGTCGAACAACCTCGGACATCTTCATCGAAAGCAAAGGCCAGTGAGACAATTCACGCATCACCTACGAAAAGTGCTGCAGAAGCTGAGGAGGAAGAAAATGTTCGCGACCATGCCCCACCATCGACTGCAAAAGTAGTCTTGGTCGAGGACGTTGAGATGGGAGAACCGCCTCTCCACAGAAGCCACGGTGACGGTCCCATCTCGGCCGTGAAGCAATTGAATCACACTCATTCAGATGAGGATAGTGATGACGAGCTCCTCAGTGCGGAACAGATCCTGGCGCAAAGTCGGCTGAAGCCTTCGGCAAGGTCGGGGCCTACACTATTACCCAAGTCTAAATCGTCGTCTAAGATCGCGCCAAAACGTCAACGCGCCAGGGCTGGAGGTCGAGGTTCTACTCCGTTGTCCCCCAAACAGGGAAAGCAAGGCACACAGCTTCCGTAGAGATGGTGGACAGTGATACCGAGTCTTTCTCTCCTCCGAAGAGGTCCGGCCCCGCGCCCAAACCACGATTTTCGCAAAAGACCACACCAGCGGCGGCGCCAAGGACTACGGCAATGACGCCTGAAATCCTGATCTCGGGTCCGAACATTCCTCGTCGGACAAATAGTGTGAATCCTGCAGCCGGGCCCAGCCGAGCCCCTCAACGGGACAAGGACCTTCGTCGTCGAGAATCTACAACGACTCCAGAAGCGGACGCCCCCGCGTCGCCTACGCCGAGCAAACGATCTCTGAAGAAACGTGCCAGTGAGAACCTGTTGGCCTCGAATAAGGCATCAACATCGAAAGCCAAATCTAGTAACACCAAGGTCAGCGAGGGAGATTCGGTGGCGAAGTCGTCGCGACCCACAGCCGTTGCGTCTTCGTCACGATACACCCGCGATAGTGTGGCGACTAGTTCCGATGATGGGCGTTCGAGGCGTGCGGCTGCGGTGCGGGCTCGTGTAGGCCTAGCGGCTGATATCGAGGATGCGAACGCGCATTCGGCGAGTTTGAAGGCCAGCAAGGGGAACATACATAAACTTAGTTTGGGTAAACGAACGCGTTCAGAGGCGATGTCGACGGATGAAGATGGAGACAGTGAAAATGGAAGATCTGAAATGCGGCACGTCAAAGCAAAAACGCTGCCGAAGGTGTGTACATTCGTACTCTTTCAAATGAAGATGGACTGGCGGTTCTCAACTCACATCCTGGCAAAGATCGTCAATATTGACGAGTCTGAATCTGAGACTGGGAGGGTTAGGTATGATTCCATGTGCGTGATCGCTCCAGAGGCCTGTGTTGAATGTCCCTTTCTTTATGAGCAGGTCGAAAGAGCCACTGCCACAGCGCAATGTTAAGATCAAGATCTTGTTGACTAAGGCGAAGATTCCCACTACCAGCGCAGCGTACAAGGTACGGCAACACAGTCATGACAATTCACACATCACTGACTCTGGGAAATCCTTGGACAATTCTAAGACGATCAAGAAGCTTGCCGTGCTCACCGAGAATCCGGCAGAGTGCACCCATTTGGTGTCTTCCATGATCTCCCGTACTTCGAAATTCCTGAGGGCGATGAATGTGGCACCGTTTGTGTTGAAACCAGAGTGGGTAACCGAGTCTGCTAAAGCTCGTCGCTTACTGCGTGAGTCCCCTTGCCTGCTTGGGTTCTGATCTAGTAAAGTTTTGTCGATGGAGGTTGACGAGAATTCGGCCACTCAGCCGAAGCGGATTTTAAATTGGACGACCCTGACGGTGAACAGAAGTATCATTTTATTCTGGACGAAGCGCTGCAAAGAGCTAAACGAGGAAAGCTGTTTGCGGGCTTTACGCTGTATGTGACGCCTAAAGTTGGACTGAATCTCGAAGAGTTGGAGGAGGTCATCAAGTTTGCGGGCGGAAAGGTACGTTGCATTCAGCTTATTCGCGTTGGAACAGGTTTGATTGAGAAGTGGCGGGTATTGGAACGTTTCGTTTTCCTCTCAAAAAAAAAAGATGATAAAGAGCAGTGCGCTGCAGAAACGACAAGCATACAAGGAGAAGACGTTCATGATATCAAGCTATGAAGACCAGAATTTATGGCAAGACCTAGCTTCGAGCGGGACACCGATCTACAATCATGCGCTCGTCCTGAATAGTATCCTGAGGCAAGAATTGGATCTGGATGGTCTGGTGGAAACTGTTGCCCTCCAACTTGAGGACTCTTAGTGACTCGTGGGTGTGGCAATCATGCTAGTCTCCATGGCTTGATCTTCCTTTGTGTCATATGCTGTTAAATGGACTTTTTTTTTTTTGGATGTCATCCCGATCGTCTAGCAATATTGATGTACTCAATTCAAAGGAGTTTTTGATGGAAGAGAGAGTGGGATGGGTGATTTTGTCAGTTCGACCACCATCAAAGCTACCGAGCTTCCTCTGTGACTGCTAGACACACTGTGCAGGAGCTCAACGGTGTTACTATTACGATCCTCCACAGGGGTTAGCCCCCGTGCCAGGTGTTAACAGAAGCCAAGCCCTGACAATTCAGCCACTGCTTTGTCTGAATCCTAGTAAAGGCGAGATTCAATGGTGGACACACCCAGGCGTCTCGATTTTCCTTTCGAGTGCTTTTGTGGCTTGATAGTGGTACAGACATTCCTGCGGCGCCGGTCATACGGCACGAAACACGGGGCGTGCGCCTTGTCACAGACCTGAAAGTACCAATAAGACGTGCGTACCAATCACTCTTTCCTCGAGGTCCATTCTTCGAAGACCGCTTGTTATCTATTCCAGAATCCTAAGCACCACCTGGGGGTGACGATGGGTGGATGGCTGACTAATGAGGCAGGATTCTTCAGGATTGGCTTAGCTAGGATGAATTCGGCTAGGAACGGCGTAGGGGTGACCCAAGTGTGAGTACTGTACGTGGGATCGGGACTGTCCACGGAGAAGACTTAATATTAATGCAGAGATGAGAGTCAAATTAAAGGTACTCGAAGGGCCCCCATCTTTGGGGAGCTGCACTGGCCGTGAGATTGGGTGTTGGTTTCCAGTGATTCCAGCTGTCAATAATTATTAGCCCCGCCGCCATGGAATCTGTCGTGTTTTGTGCCCAATTGCGGCTCCTCCACGGCTAATTCGAGCTATTTCCTAATATTACTTCTCTTTCTGCTCAACTTCCTCTACATCTATGGACGATCTCATTATTGTCTGATTCCCACGAGTCATAATCGTTACTCCATTTGGGATAAGCACTATTTATATTGGATGTCACATGTGTAACATCACTAACATGTCGAGCCACAAAGGCATCAACTTTTAGGGTTTGAATAAATAAAATATTTAACTCGTGAGTCTCTCACTTCTGGATTTACATGTACCATGTTCACTAAATCCCTCAAGCGCAAGCCCAGCGCCACCAACATCGTCACAGTTTGTTTCCAACCTTTCGAGCCACAAGGATCCTCATCCAGCGTGAATTATGAGAGACACCTCTCCTTTCGCTCCCACTCTGATTCTAAATATTCTGGGTCTACCTTGAATCGTGTCAACCCAACTGTCGGTGAAATGCCATTCCATCACGTCCATATCGCTCACTTATTCCACATATTTCACAAACGCTTTCCGTGTTCATAGAATACCAAGTCCTCCTCTAGATGGGCAGGCCTGATGTCATTCTTCCCCTTCCTCACATCCTTCCTCCCCCCCTCCCACGCCTCCACTGTACACTCGACACCCGGAGGCATTCAAGTCCACAAAAGTGCCGCCTCACCGCAGAGTCCAGTCCCGTCCCCACTCGAAGGCACCACAACTCGGCCAGGATATTCAAAAGCCGTAGACAATCCATACCCAGCATCGTCATAACAGACGCAAACGATGACACGAACGAGTACGTCCCGGGCGACGAAAAGCCCGGGTACGTGACTTCTGCGGTCTCTCCGTCGCCGCCTGCGCCTGCGCCGTGGACGGTACCGAAAGGCAGTGTACTACTTTCTGTTCCTCCTGTGGTGTCGTTGCGCGTTCTGCCGCGGGCTGTGAATCGTGCAGGATAGGAGATCGCAACCGCGCGGGCGTAGTAGGGATGCCAGTGGTCGAAAGGTCCTCTGACGCCGATCCTTGATCGAGAGTGAACGGGGGCACTGGAAGCTCAGGATGGTGTCCAACAGCGAGGGGCCGAATCTTGTTGATGCCGTGTGATGATTGGCTTGGCCATTGGATCGCTTGTACCCATGGTCGTGGAGCGTTGTTCGGCGGGAAAAAAATGGGTACTTGTACTTGACTAAAATTCAGAATAGTCTTCCCTCGTTCCTTTTTTCGTTTCTGTTCATTTTCGTCGATGGCCCGTCTGATTTCATCACACTCTTTTGTTTTTCTCTTAACCGCTGTCTCCATCATCCCTGATATGTCACTGTGGAGTTTAATATAGACTTGTACTAATGGAATTATATTCACACAACACATACATACACATCGATGGGCGTCTGAGGGTAGTGAGCGTCCTTGATTGGATGGTGACTCGTCAGCGTCCGATAAATTCCCGAAGAAGAGCATAAGAGCATAATCCATATATCACTCATCCAAGCAATCACTCCCAAATAACAGGAAGTCCTTATTGTGTTGACCTGTGCATCGCCCAGCCGATCAGGAAAAACCACTGCGACCGCCATTCGCTCGTTCCTCCTCGTCCATGAGACTCCTAGCAAGTTCCGCATCCGCAGCCTCTTGTACCCTCAACCACTCCTGCTCCTCGCGCTGCAGATCCTCCGCCAAGAGTGCGTCCGCGTCGAGCATGCTCGCTATCTCGTCGTAGGCTGGTGGCAGAGCGAGCGAGGCAAGAGCGGTCCGATTCACTTGTTGTCGTCCTGGTACATCACCACCATCGTCATTCGATGTCGATGGTGGAGACGACAATGGTGATGGTGTTGCTTTAATCCCGGCGGCACTATTCCGTGGATTTGGACTCGCGTATTTTTGATTCCCGGGTCGAAGGAAACTGGGGACGGGTCCGAGAGGTGCGGGTCCTGATGATCCGTATGGCCGCACAGGTGGGTTACTTTTTGCGGGCCTTGAAGTGGGGGAGGCGGAGAGATAGTCGAGGGTGGACCGAGTTTGCGGTGAGTGCGGAATGTAGGGTATGCTACCTGTCCCGGGGAGCCCTCCTAGTGTGCTTGGGAGCGGAGGACTTGTCGGAGACGGGGCGAGTGTGGAAGAGTGTGGCGGTGCGGCTCCGAATCGAGATGGGTTACTGTTCCTCGGAGGCTGTGTTAAAGGTGGCTGTGCTTGTGGATGGCGAGGTGGAAGCGGTGGGGCGGAGTCAGGGGGCTGTGGTCGGGGAGGCGGTGGACCCGGAATCCCAGAGGCTGTGGAAAGGAGTTGTGTGCCTGGAGGGCTTGACAAGGGTTGCCAAAGACGTTCGTTTGCAGGGAGTTTGGATGGCCTCTGGGCTAGAGCTTTTGCCTGTATAGTGAATAGTGTCTCAGTGATCCGTGCTAGATGAACCCACAAGGATACAATGCGCACGGCAGGGAAAAATGTGAGTTCTACATAGACTTCGCCGCGTTGCGACCCGTCGAGCGATAATGGTACCCAATCTAAACAACATCAAAAATTGGGAAAAAAAAGGAGTCAGTACGTGGTTGCGCATACAACGTGGCCAACACAAGAAGCACCCTGCATACCATCAAACTCGCCACTCTCCAGAACGTCTTGAATCACGATCTCCCCCTCCCCGAGTCTCTCATCGACCCTCTTGCCCGCCGTAAAGACTCCCACCCTGAGGGTCTTCGATCCGTGACCAGCCACATCATGGTCATAGATCTCGAAGCGTATCTCCTCGTCCCACAGGGGATGCTGCCCACCTCTAGGATCTTCTTTCGTGCGCTTTCCCCCGCCCCCGAATCGAACGAGACAGTATGGGGATTGTTTGTAAATCGATGGATTTGGAAGATTTCTCTGTGTGCGCGATGGAACCAGGTAATGACGGGATGAGGGCCTAAATGTATCAGACGATAGCTTGAGACCGAACAAGAAACGTGCGTACGGCTTTAAGTACGACGACCACAAGGGTACCGACCTTCTGAGGTGCCATCGCTACCACACGAAGCTTGAAGTTAAAATTCTCGTTGCCTACGAATGTTCAGGACCAACATAAGTTCTCATCACATGACCCTTATGATATATCATATAACGAGCATTGCAATCCCCCAGTATAGGTTCCTTCTCACAACATAGCCCGCGGTCGGTGAGAGGAATGTGGGGCGATGCTCGCTTAGAAGATTCACACACACGATATGCGATGAAGCACGGCCACACCCAAACGTGACACCATTACCCCGTGCGACTGGAATAATATATTACAAGCCAGCCGAGCTGAGGCCGATGAACGGATAGAGACGAGGACGATTATACAATAGACGACTGACGAGTACCTACTAAACGATCTAAAGCCTACATAACGGAAGGGGAAGTAAAATATTCCATCAGTTCGGGTGCTTCCTGGAGAGGTGAGAAGAGACACCAAAGGCTGAGAAAGAGACGTACCGGGCGTATATAAGGTAGATTTAGAAGAGTGCCCAATATCGGCAATTGTCTTAGGAAAGTAAGTACGACGGGGAAAAAGTCTCTGCCAGATACCAGATTCCAGGGCAAATCAGGGAAAGCGACGGTCGACATCAAAAAAGCGCTCAGTAAGCATACAACGATAATATTCTCACCCAAATAAGTTCAGAAATCCAAATGTCTCGATGATCATTCCAAAGAAGGGCCATTTGAGAAAGACGAGCGATATCCCTCCAAGGAAACATATTGACCCGCGTAGTTTTTGTTTTCGAGCGAAAAATAAAAGGTCTTCGTCGGCCCAATGATAAGTGTCAAGCCCGAGATAAACAGGATCTAAGAGAACGTCGCATCGGGTGGCAGTTCCATTCGATACAAATCAACACAATCTCACAGCCCCATGACAAACAAAGAAGAGAAATCATTGCTGTGTCACTCACGTTCCCAAGAGCCAATAGACCGCCATCAAAGAACAAGAGAACCCCGAGAAGCATGAAGAAGGCACCGAAAGATGTAAGCGCAACGCCAATCTCTTGTTGAAAAAACAACTTGGCGTCAAGGAAAGTCAAAGGAAAGGGTAGCAAGGACGTACTTTGACCGTCGGTGAGCCACATGCCTGCAGAATCTTAGCCCAAGTGTTTTCTGGGCGGACGGACGACACGTAGCTTTGCTCCCGTCGGCACGCGCCGGTCCAACGCGACTGTCGGCTCCCTAAACACGACTCTGCCCCTATTCATGCAAAGTGCGAAACCCGATCCCGACCACACCTATGGTCCGTTACTGAGGTTTATACGGAGTTATGAATTACTTCAACTATAAACCAATTGAACTTTTCTTCCCCCAGAGGTCTGGAGACTCGGGACGAATCTGCACAACTCAAAGCTCTGCAACTTTTAACCATCTCCCTCGGGTGAGCTTGCAACTTACGCACCCCGACTCTCGGCTCCATATTCAATATATTTGTATATACCGGCAGAGAGGAATCCACCGACCTCCAGAATCCTCAAATACAGCCCTTGTTGCCAGTTGTTGCGACTCTGCTGCAAAGTTCATCCCCCAAGGCCCGGGATGTCGCTGTCCAATTCCTAGAGGCCCTCTTATCTCGCCCAGAGTCCCGCAACGCAGTCTGGGCCCAAGCAAGGATCATGAAGAGGTCGGTTCTTCGCACAGTTGCCGATGTTGCTCTATCTCAATTACTGGCAGTCTGATAGATATAGCAAAGTCAAATGTGTCGCCACAGATGAATTATCAAGTCGCGTTTTGCTTTTGGATCCTTTCCTTCGATCCCGAAATCGCCCGGGTGATAAGCAAGTACGTCTAGCGGGCCTCGCATTGGACGATCACTGATACCTCTCCATTCCAAGGAAATATGACATTGTGAATGTTCTGACAAAGGTCGCTAAAACTGCGGTCAAGGAAAAGGTTATTCGTGTCATTGTTGCCACATTTCGGGTACGGCATTTTCATTCTAGAACATGGCTTTCACCTAGACTGTGTGTGGGGTATTCAGAATCTGCTGGCCCACGCTCCACAAGAGAACTTGCCGTTTATGCTGGTCGCACAGCTCTTGCCGTTCATACGCAATCTCCTTTCGCGGAAATGGGCCGATGAGGAAATTCTTGAAGATCTACAATTTCTGCGAGACGAATTGACCAAAGGCTTTGAAAGTCTCTCGTGAGCCCGGGGTCTAGACAGCCGGTTCTTTTGATTTATTCCCCATATTCTCTGCAGAACATACGACGAGTATGTATCTGAGCTAGCCTCGGGACATCTTTCCTGGTCTCCGGTGCATGAGTCCGAATCATTTTGGAGGGAGAACGCCGCGAAGCTCAACGAGAATGATCACAAGCAACTTCGGTAGCTCTCCCCTTCATGGATCCTCCCTTCTATGATGTGCTTACACCATTATTTCAGTGTGCTGGTGCAACTCATTTTAGCCTCACAAGATCCTACGGTGCTGGCAGTAGCAGCCCACGATCTAGGAAAATATGTCAAATATTCTGAAAGCGGGAAAAGGTAAGGAGGTAATGGTGTTTGTTTAGTTGTGTTATTCACGCGTGAAGCGTTCTCAGGTTGATAACAGAGCTGGGTGGTAAGGCAAAGGTAATGGAGCTGATGGCACACGAAAACCCGGACGTGCGATTCCAGGCCCTTGTGACCGTTCAGCGACTAGTTTCCCATGCGTGGGCCGCACAATAGTACAGTTTCACACCCGCCGATGTCTCAAGTTTGTGGACATTGCCTTGGTTTTTCGTCTCTCACTTGTTCTAATGTTCTTGACTCTTGCCTCGCTCCTTCAGCAGTCATATCGGCTACGAACGACCCAGAACGCAATGCATACAATGATCGATGTTTCTTTGCTTCGTCCCCTTACACTATGATAAATAATACACAGAAATATTTTATGGTTCCTTCAACGTCGTTAATTCCGTGGGTTCCAGAAATCCAACTGCGGAAGCGATCCTACTGCACGACCCATCCTCACCTTTCGCCTACCCAATATGGTGGCCAGTTGACACCATTCATCCTGGGAGAAAAAAAAGGAAGTCCAGGGTCATATCATCCAGATACAATTGAAGGTGCAGAGTTCAACGAAAACACATAGCTGGCGAGCTCGATGGGGAAAGAACATATCGCATGTAATTATCTCACCTGGTTGTCACTGGGTACCTTTGAAGAATCCAGGGCGCGGATTTCTGTGCTTTTCGATCGGGGATTCGCGCCAAATTCTTGTGACGCCCCAAAACTGGTGCAGTACTTTGGCCGGAGTGATCTGTGACGTGTTATACTATTAGTTATGGGGTACTTGCCGCGAAGTCAGAAAAAAAGCTCTTGCACAAGCTAGAGGGCTCAGATTGTGCTCAAACTTGGCAGAAAGATAGTAAATGATACTCTACACAGGCTCTAAAAATTAGGGAGGAATATATGCAGAATTGAGTGTGTTGGAAGGAATCCGCGTCAAGCAGTCATTTCGGCAATGGCAAGTTCGTGATATCGGGTAGTTGCCGCCATTCCTTCCCACCACTTGACACCAATAGAACCCCCGCCGTACCTTTATCTAGAGTATTTCTGAGCTCGGAGACATGAGCCAGAGGGGTGGTGGACCTAGATATATCACTATCTGGTCTATCATGTATTGTGCTTGTCCACACTCAATATAAAATCCCATTGAGCTCATATGGCTCCCAGCCATTGAGGTCTTGGCCCCAATTGAGGCCATTGATGAGGGAAGTGATAGGGGATTGATTATTTCTGGGATGGGATGGCAGGTGGCAGTAATTAGGCATGAGGTTGTTCTGGTGGCAAGCCCCTCACATGATCCTTCGGACATTTACAACCCCAATTCACCTCCAGTATGACTGGTATTTCATTTATGACTTGCTAGAAGGGTAGTCCATAGCTCAAAGACAATATTTTCCCAGTGCAGTGGCTTGTTGACTTGCTAAAGCACTTCAAGTGATTCAAAACCATTAAATTCTCATCATTTTCAAGAATAATGTACTGTAAAGAAGTGACAATTTCGTAATTTTTTGAGTTCTCTTTGCACAGAGCCCTAGGTATATGCTGCCTGCACCTAAGTGCCAGATATGGGCCGTGACGGACGAGAATTGAAGGGGCTAGAGGGGTCGCGCCAATTACCCGATCACGGCAACGAACCCCATAACTAATAGTATAGCTCTAATTCAGCTCCAAAGTCCCTGGAATTTTGTCGATGACTTGCTAGAGGTGTGCCCCATAGTTTAACAACAACATTTCCCCGATCCAAGGGCTCCTTGACTTGCTAAAGCAATTATAGTGGTTCAAAACCACCAAATTTTCATCCGCTTCGAGGTTAATGTAATGGAAAGAAGCAACAATTCAATGATTTTTGGCACTCTTTTTGCGCAGAACCCTAGGTATATACCGCTTGCTCCTATGTACGAAATATGGGCCGCAATGGGGGAGAATTGAAGGGGCTAGAGGGGTCGCGGCAAGTACCCGATCGCGGCAACGAACCCCATAACTAATAGTAGTGTTTTTTGTGACTTGTGACCAAACCTATGATCGAGGCGTGGCTCGAGAGTGCTAGTTTGCAGTCCCCGAGCAACTCAAGAGCGGGCTTTCTATTATACTTATGCGCAAACAATTCAATTTTCCTCGAGGCGACTTGACAGCGCTGTGCTGTGCCTTGTTCAGACCACCGCCATACTCACCGCCTTCATTTGCGACCGCTTTCCTTCGCCGAGCTTCTTGTCCAGCGGTCTTCACAGAGTCCTTTAATCCCATTATAGCATCCTATGGCCCAGTGACCGCCCCGAAGATTCCAGTGAAACCACAATGTGGAGGATGAAAAATCCCCCCAGCAGGAATATCCTGATATATGGAGACACGCGCTTCTCGACTTTGACTCTTATTTAATGGCCTTGTCAGTTCATTATCGTCCTTTAGCACCAATATAGCCCTGGTCTTAAACCGGAAACAGGTCTTCCAAGTCAAGTCCCCCTCGCGTCCCGGTAGGTCGTTATTTTTCTCAATACACATGTTGTGCAGACCATATCAAGACGGTGAAATAAATATATGAAGGCGAGCCGGGAAAAGATTAATATCTGTCCAGTGAACCTCTCATTTACTCTGTCGATGCAGGAATGCAGACAAACGTTTGTGATATATGCATGTTCTGGCCGTTGTGTCGTTTTCCATACTCCAGATTCACCTGGTCTTTGCAGGAGTCAAGGGATTGGAAGGATGCTGGAATCCAATGACTGCCCCTTTTCGTGCACCTTGGGTTTTTCCTTTACTTGCCTGGGTTCACAGCCCACAGGAGCGTCATTGCGACTTCTGTAACCTCTCCCTTCATTTACTCATCCCTAAATAGATGGCAAAGGCGTCGGATCTCCGAACAGCAAGGGGCTATGTAACTCATTCTTTCCCTGGTTGGCTTCTGAGCGAGGGATGATTCCCCGAAAAGGCAAAAGGCTCACCATCGTTGTTCTTGGTGAGAATGGCATCGGAAGACTTGAGGTGATGGCCGTGAGACCATCTCGACGCACCTGAGTTCTGTGAATCGTTGACCGTGACGGGCGACGAAATCGCGAGGGTCTGGGCTTATGAGTCCCTTGATTGGTTTGAATTGATCAGCCGTGTTCAAAAAGGCATCATGCAAGCGCCCACGAAGAAGAGATAATTTCTGGTCTTCAAATGCCAAACGAAACCGATGGGGCTCGAATGGGGATGTGAATATCAACAAATCCAAATCTTAGTGATATCTTGGGAACAATCTCTCGAGGTAAGTTAAATCTTAGGCTTTATCTTTCTAAAGTCAAGGCCTAGGATTCCCTGATGATTTGAGTAGGGTTGTTATGCGTGTCCTGCCAATGATTAGTCTGGACCCCTTTGAATAGTCTCAAGCTAGGAAACTGTATTGCTTACTAAGGCGCCAAATAAAATCACGTGATTTGAGAGGCTGAGAACATGTAAATGACTGGGATGAAGACCGAAAGTCTCGAATATTGGCCTACACTAAAAAATCCAGAGCTGGTTCTTTACCGCCATTTTTCTGTCTCTATGGTTCGATTGGGTTACCCGTGAGAATCAGGTGATTTATTCGGGACTGGCTGGTTCCTGCCTAGTTATGAAATTTCCCGATGCTCTCTGGTCTCGTGGTTTCGGCGCCCTCTCTCCACAAGTGAATATAAATTATCAATAATGAGCGCTCTGACTCTGTCGAATCCTCCGCATTTCTGATCGCAATGGCAAACGGGAACAGAACGACACCCACCGTTGACGCTCGCTCTTTTGTTGCTATGGCAAAATACAAGCGTCCACCCATCTCGTGGGTTCCAGAATTCTATGAGGAGATTACCTCTCTGAAGTCTCCGTAAGTCATCCTGTTGAATACGTGCAGCGGCATAATAACGGAGACTTTTGGCAGCCTGCGTGCATTTTTATCAGGGGATGTCCGAGACATCAAGTGCTGCAAAGACAGCGGGGGGGTTGGCATAGTCTTCATGTCCTTGCATTCCATGAAGCTGAATGAACTTCCAGTCCCACTATCTGCTCATGTGTGTCTACATGCAGAACCAGGGGGTGCCAATTGTCTGGTTGCGGACGGAGAAGCAGTTCAATGTGTCGGGTACAATCCAATTCTCCACCGACCGCTCCAGGCTCGGGCAACCATACGACCATGACATCATGGCCATCACATTTGCTACCCTGGATTTTCGTCACGTCGCAGACCTTCTCAACAATGTAAGCACGACTAGGATTGGCTCTCTGTCGTATGCTAGCGTTGTCAGTGGAATGCTTCATGGATGCTTCGGGGGATCTTGGATCGAATGGCCTCGATCAAACTGGCTCAAGAACACCTTCGATTTTCTCGCAAGGGACGCGGCTGATATAGAAACTGTGCAGGGCAAATTTGCATTCCAGTACCCTGACGCAAAAAAGATCTCACTCATGGACCAGGAGACATGGAAAAACAAGGACTATTCTCTGTCCCAACCACCGAGCTCAAAACAGGATGATCGCAAGGGTGTTGATTCAAACCTAGCAGGTACGAAAGAGAAAATAGCACAATTGGCTCACCACCGACCTTATCAGACGAACATCTCCAAGGACACCGCCCAATGCAGTCACCCAATGTGAATACTGCAGTCCCTGCTGTTGCGACTGAT
>MU129120.1:69750-100589 GCA_014904985.1 Hydnum rufescens UP504
AAAGTATGAGTAATCTCTTTTCAACTGATATCTCTCGGAGTGTATGCTGTTAACACCAAGCCGTATGTATCGCCCTCTATACAAGGTGCTTGAATCTTCGTATACAGTAATAGTCATCAGTCACACAGTACCACCAGGTATATTTTTAATGCGGACAGTTACACTATAGATTCTCCGTGTCACGATTAGGCTGCTGCATCTGCTTATCGAGAATTGCGGGTATGGGCCCAATTGGCAGCACTGAGAACGTGGTAGCGCATATTACGGTCATACTGAAGAACTTCTGAAGAGGCTGGTATCGTTTCAATCTCGTACTTCACAGGTAATGTGTGGGTTTCTAGCGAAATCCAGAATGTCGAAATCTGAGTGAAGATTATCGTGCGTTTACATTGATATGCGTTTCATCCGATATCTGGGGTGCATACCCCTGAGCGCAAATCTATTACTTGTGCCGAATGTTGTGCTGAGGATTACAATACGCGTAACATGAACAACAAGCATCGATTTTACACATACGGTGATACTTAAAGGGTTATAGTTGAATGAAGCAGAGCGTGGTCCTTTGCGAATAGAATATGATATTATGCTCAGCGGACGTCTGATTGGAATGGAGAAGGAAGATGCGACTATGATCTGATGATTTTGGACCTCGTCACTATATTCTCAGCATGGTGGCCATACGTGGCTTCCATCGATCGATCTGAACTTTCGCTGGTGTCATCTCGATTTCTTTTGGCTCCCGAACTTTAATAGATCGAGGAAAGAATATAATCATGTGCATAACGACATTATAGCGTATAATTATAGCATATCATCACTTTAATTAACGAGGTGTCGCAATTCCATGTCTTTCCAGGGTGAGCTGTCGTTATGTTATCTCATAATCGATATCCTTACGTATCGACTCTAGATCTTGTTTGACCAGGAGCCTACTACCAACTGTCCAAGAGGCATCCCTTATAACGTGCTAATATCGAATCATGAGCCTCCCTTTGAACCATCCAACCAGGAATTCGCTATTCTTCAGTTTTCGCGAATCTTGAAGCGCTGCTGGATCACGACCGATTCAACATCGGCTACCAATCTGTGAACTTATATCATCGACACCATTAAAGGCACTCCCTGATACTAGTACCTATTCGAACAAACTATTGGGCCTCCACCAAAGATGGTGTATGTTATCTTAATCCGGATAGATCACTACTCCTGGACTGATGCACCCCAATATATTAAATTGGTTTTACAGGGAGAGCGTGTTCGACTTATGTGCCTTCCTGGCGTTGAACAAGGAAAGTTGATGGGGTTGATGACGATGGACTGAGCATGGTGGTGGATTCTTCGAGCTCATTCCACCGGGTCCCAATCTATCAGCGCTATCGCTGGAAATTGATGGATAACGAGGGTTTCGACGGTGCGTTGTGCTTTACTCTCTAACAGAAGTAGAAGCTGACAGGGTATTAGTAGACTCGGAGGATGGTTCCGAAACACCCTCTCTCTCAGGGAAGGATGCGTCATCATCGAAGAGCCCTCCCTATGTCTCAAAATGGACGGATTACTCTGTGAAGTTTCGCCTCCCCTCCTCGTCGATGGTGTCCTACAAGTCCTATCACGAGGCTTCTTCGCAAGCGGTATAATGGACACCAGAATGGGAATTGATACCTCAGCTTTTAATGCGCTTATTGGAGTGGGCCGTGACCCCTGGAAGTCGAGTCGAGTCGGTGATACTAGCCACAATCTCAATCTCCTCTCCTATGACCAGCCGTCATCTTCTGATTTATTCATGGGAATCATGTCGTATATGTATGTATGCGGCTACGACTGTATAGTGTGTTGATTCCAGACCCATGTATGTGGAAGACTTTCTTGAAGGACAGGATGTCACACAGGCATTACACTTGGATAAATGTAGCATTTACGCTCCTGCGGGGAGATTAATGCGAGGACTCAAGGACGCGGAACCGAAAACTTCGGAACTTTGAACGAAGCAAGAATCTCGAGGAGGGTGCGAAAAAATCAGCGATACAAAGTAGACATACTCGGCGGCTTCTTTAGTCAACTTGCGCACACTCCGCACAGAGAGATTTACGTGCTGTCTGTGGACCCCTTCGGGCCGCTGAGGATACAGAAAACACAACTGGCATTAAAGGAACGCGAGTGGGACACCAACCGTTCTCCCCCCCACCCGCCTGTGTGGCCTGAGTCTAGGATCGATTGATTACTTTGTGTCCGATCATACTTGACGGTCATCTCCCTAATCTATCCCTACTCTATCAATCAGGACCCAAGGGGAGAGCACTCATAAAACGCTTCCTGACAGCCCAGATACGCCGAAATCGCTACGGGACTATTTCGCTGTTCCACAGGAGCGATTCGCCCCGTTGTTTTTGATTCTCGACACCAGAGTATGAATCACCCCCCTCGAACCTGTGAGGGCCAGTGCACCACTGCCCGTAGAGGTTGTCAAGAATTTATCAAGACCGAGCGGAGAGAAATAAACAGAGGTGGAGATGGTGAAGGCAAAATAATCTCTGGGCCAGTCGACGCCATTCATCCTGAGGTGGAAGAAAAGAGGAGATCCAGTGTCACGTCATCCAGATACAACTGAAGGTAGGGTTCATAGAAAAGATGTAGCTGATGAGCTCGTAGGGAAAAGAATATGTTCCATGCAATCATGTATGTCCCCCGGTTGTGCGCACCTTTGAAGAATCCAGATCCTATGTCGACCGGAGGTTCGCGCAAGCAGTTGGTGTGACCGGCAGGTTTTGTGAGGGACTGGATCCGGTTGTATCCGAGTTCACTCGATCTCGTCTAGAGAGCGTTCAAGACTGTCGGCGGTAGCAAGGTGACTGTCCGGAAAAGCTCTATTCGAGGGGGGACTAGAAAAGATGACATGAGTAATCCTATTGCTACCTAATATACTGAGACTGGTTGTTACATAATATGATTATGTAATGTGAGAGGGGCGGTATCGACCGATATCCTCTCAGTTGCCCTCCCAGGGTACATTGCATGGGTCCTGGAACCATGGGTGTTGTGAGTCAGGATAGGAGGGTAGGCTATGAGTAATTACATTTTTATTCAGTTGTGGCCGGGGCTTCTGCCTCACCGGCTGTCATATTGGCATCTTTGTATTCCGCAAAGGCATTGAGGTCAATATAATCGGAATCTGGCTGGGTGGCACTTTCGGACACAGCAGTGTTGGCAGCATCTTGTGGGGATGTGGCAGGAACTGATATAGGGGCTGCTGGTGCAGCAGGACCTGGGCCTGTGGGCATACTGGGGCCAGCAGGGCTACTGCCAAGGGCAGGCTGGTCAGTCACATAGGGGACCTAATTTAGGTACCACTTTCGGGGCAGAAAATGGTACCTAATAGGTCCCCCAGACCTTACGGCCGAAATCAGGCTATTCCAATTCAGTTTTTGGGCCATCTATCGGCCAATCCATGGCTGTGCCAGATTATATATTTATTTACTATTATTTGTTTGCTATTTATTATTATTATTACTATTATTATATACATATTATACTATATACATATTATCCCCCCCCCCCCGGGGTCTGCCACTACAGGGGGGGATGGTTTATTGCGGGTCATGCGCCCGCATATACCCACCATACCCTCTGCAGCAAGTGCAGTCGGGGGCCGGTTCCTTTTGGGCACTCCCTTGAGGGGTCGGTCTTCATTTGTGGGGGTCTTCATTTGTGGGGGTTCGTTCGTAATTATTGTTCGCCACGTCTCGTTCAGCCAGTTCTCCTTGGGGGCTCACGGGGATTCTGGTTCAGGATCTAGAGAAATAAATAATAAAATATTAGTGCAACAGTAATGCAGCGCAAAAAGAGCAGCTTATGCTGCTCTTTTTGCGCCACAAGAATAAGAAATAAAAAAATAAAAGAAAACATACGTTATAGTACCCCACACCCGCTGCGGCGGTGTGGGGTACTGAGGCCATGGGCTCTGGCTTGTACGTACGGCGGTTTGTACGGCAGTTCGTATGGGAGCTCGCATGGGTGCCCCGTCGTTCGGGTGTCGATAAGGGGGGTTACGGGGGGGGTTTGCGTTGGTATTCGTTTGCAGGGGATGTCGAAACCTACAGAATAAAACTTGTAAATTAGTTAAGAATTAAACACCATGCAAAAAGAGCAGCTTTCGCTGCTCTTTTTGCGTGGCTGTAGCTACTGGGCTGGGGACTTACCTTATATAGGACCACACACCCGCTGTGGCGGGTGTGTGGTTCCTGGGACCTCGTTTGGCGCGGTGCTGTATGTCGCATCGTTGGCATGGTATGCCGCGTTGTTGGCGCAGTACCGTAGGTCGCGTCGTTGGCATGTTGGCACGTTGCCGTATGTCGCATCGTTGGTGTGGTACTGTAGGTCATGTCGTTGGGGTGTTGGGGCGGGTTGTGTCATTGGCGCATTGCCGTAGGTCGCGTCGTTGGTGCGGTACCATAGGTCGCGTCATTGGGGTGTTGGCGCGTTGCCGTATGTCGTGTCGTTTGGTGTGCCTTTGCTTGGGGCATTGCTGTTTGGGCCCTCGTTTCGCGTGTTTTCGTTGTGCCTTGGACCCCAGGTCTCAATCTAGAAAAATACAAAATATGTTAGTAAAAAGGTTCAAAGGGGCACAAAAAGAGCAGCTTTCGCTGCTCTTTTTGCGCCGTTGTATCTACTAGGGGAAACACTCACCTTGTGACCACACCCCCGCAGCAGCGGGTGTGTGGTCGTGTGCTTGCCTTTCCAGACGGTTGCTTGTTTTGGTTGCGGAGATGTGAAGGAAGATGCAAACTCAATGCCGGCAATTGCCGGTATTTAAGAAGCACCCAGTGCTGACGCTACAAGCACAGTACACATTAATAGTAAGCATGTAGATGCAAAATAAATACTATATAATAAATATTTGTCCAATAAAATTCTAAGAAGAAGAAGATAATGAGTCAGAGCTCAATAAGGCGTGATATGGCTAATTGCAAAGTGGATTGGGCCATTTCTATGCATCAGAATTGGCCGAAATTTGAATATATTGATGGTATATATGTACTCTACATGGACGACGAGTTATATTGGACGTTCTGGGCATTTTTCAATTTTTCACACCTTCAATTCCCTAAATAGGGAATTGAAGGCATGAAAAATTGAAAAATGCCCAGAACATCCAATATAACTCGTCGTCCATGTAGAGTGCATATATACCATCAATATATTCAAATTTCGGCCAATTCTGATGCATAGAAATGGCCCAACCCACTTTGCAATTAGCCATATCATGCCTTATTGAGCTCTGACTCATTATCTTCTTCTTCTTAGAATTTTATTGGACAAATATTTATTATATAGTATTTATTTTGCATCTACATGCTTACTATTAATGTGTACTGTGCTTGTAGTGCCAGCACTTGGGCGCTTCTTGAGTATCGGCAGTTGCCGGCATTGAATTTCGCAACTACACAGCCACATCCTAAGGCAACACACACGACCACCACACGACCCCCGACCCCGTGACCACACCCCTGCTGCTGCGGGTGTGTGGTCATAAGGTAAGTTTCCATTTTAGTAGGTACAACGGCGCAAAAAGAGTAGCGAAAGCTACTCTTTTTGCGCTGGTTTTAATTTCTTTACTAACAACTTTATTATTCTAGGTTATGGCTTTGTCCCAGGTGCCAACGAGGAGGCCCGACCTGCCACAAATGAGGACCTGCGGAGCAAGCCCCCCAGAACAACAAAGGAGACCGGCGAACAACAATGCCAAACGAAGGGACGAACCACACACCCACAGTAGCGGGTGTGTGGTTCTATACAAGGTATGTAATGTACCCCGCGCAAAAAGAGCAGCGACAGCTGCTCTTTTTGTGTCGCTTTTATTTTTTGAACTAATAATATTTTATTCTAGGTATCGCCACAAATGAACCCACGAAGCAAGCCAGAATCACAGCACCCCCACAAATGATGCACCACATGAAGAGAACCACACACCCACTACTGCGGGTGTGTGGTTTTATACTCGGTATGTAATGTACCCCTGACAGTGCAAAAAGAGCAGCGAAAGCTGCTCTTTTTGCATCATTTTTCATTTTTTAACTAATAATTTTTCATTCTAGGTATCCTCACAAATGACGACCTGCGGAGCAAGCCCACCACACCCACAAGGGAGACTGGCGAACGACGACACACCACGAACCACACACCCGCAGTAGCGGGTGTGTGGTTCTATCTATGTATGTAACGCACCCCCGACGATGCAAAAGAGCAGTGAAAGCTGCTCTTTTTGTGTCGCTTTTAATTTTTTAACTAATGATTTCTTATTCTAGGTATTGTCACAAATGGAGACCCGCGAAGCAAGCCCCCCCAGAATGACAACACCCCCGCGAATGACGATGCACCACACGAAGAGAACCACACACCTGCAGTAGCGGGTGTGTGGTTCTATCTATGCAAGGTATGTAACACACCCCTGACGATGCAAAAAGAGCAGCGAAAGCTGCTCTTTTTGCGTCACTTATAATTTTTTAACTAATGAGTTCTTATTCTAGGTATTGTCACAAATGGAGACCCACGAAGCAAGCCCCCCCAGAACGACAACACTCCCGCGAATGATGACGCACCACACGAAGAGAACCACACACCTGCAGTAGCGGGTGTGTGGTTCTATCTATGCAAGGTATGTAACACACCCCCGACGATGCAAAAAGAGCAGCGAAAGCTGCTCTTTTTGCGTCACTTATAATTTTTTAACTAATAGTTTTTTATTCTAGGTATCACCACAAGTGAAGACCCGCGAAGCGAGCCCCCCCGGAATGACAACATCGCCGTGAACAATGATGCACTGAACAAAGAGATGAACCACACACCCGCAGTAGCGGGTGTGTGGTTCTATACCAGGTATGTAATGTAGTGCACCCCCAACAGCGCAAAAAGAGCTGCGAAGGCAGCTCTTTTTGCGTTGCTTTAACTTTTACTAATCTAAAATTTTGTATTCTAGATCTTCCTTCCCCCCAAACGAGTACGTGCCCAAAAACCCCCGAACCCACTGTACGGAAAACCGGCAGTCGAGGGTACGCGACCCTGGGCAAAAACGAGTACCACACACCTGCCAATGCAGGTGTGTGGTACTACAAGGTATTTTTTTTTTAACTTTCTACATCTACAGTGATGCCAAAGGAGCAGCGCAAGCTGCTCCTCCAGCGTCACTTCGAATTTTTTTACTAACGTATGTTATCATTCCATTCTAGGATCAAATTTAAAGGTCCCGAAACGACGACAGAGAGCTGCAACCCCCGAATGACTTGCACAATGGTGAACCACCAAGCCACGCCCGCCCAAATGGCCACCAACGAGCCGGGCGAGCCCCCATCCAAGCCCCAAGGCAGAAATGCCCAGTACCACATAGCCCCCTCAGCGGGGTGTGGTCTTTTATTTTTATTTGCAAGTGGCGCAAAAAGAGCAGCGATAGCTGCTCTTTTTGCGCTGCTTTGAATTTCCTCCTTACTGTTTTGCTGCCTGACACCCCAGCAACATGCCGCCTGAACCCGCATCTGAACACCGGACGACCCCCCGTCCTAAGTCCTGAGGAAACAATGAATGGTACCACACACCTGCCCTAGTGGGTGTGTGGTATGTTTTTTTAATTGAATTTTTAAATAAATAAATACATTAGTTCATAAGAACAAAACACGAGACTGCCAAATGAAAACAGCCCCCACCTGGTGTATATAGTGATAATGATAATAAATAAATAACTATAAATGAAACACCAGAGGGGGGAATATAATAATAATTACTGGTGATTATCCCCAATAAGCCCGCATGGCCCGCTGTCCTGCAAGTCTGAGATTCTCTCCAAGTCCCAGTTTCGGCCAATTTTCAGCCAATTTTCAGCCATTTCGGCCAATTCTGGTCCAGGAGGTGAAATCATAAAAATGGCCATTTCGGCCGGAATAGTGATGGGACCTACTTAGGTACCATTATCTGCCCCGGAAGTGGTACCTAACTAGGTAGGCTTAGATGACTGACCAAGGTGTGAACTCAACACCAGTGTGAGTTGAGGGGTGCATAAGTTTGTAGATACAACATCTAGGTGCTGGAAATATACACAGCAGGGGATATTTTAAAGCTATCTGACAATTTTTGAGCAGATTGGAAGAAGATTCTTAGGAATTCCAAAAAAGGAAATTTTGGGCTTCTCATGTGCATGAGTGTGACAAGGGGGAGGGGGTGGTGAGGTGTCATCCAGAAGAAGCTGAAACAGGATTCCACAAAGGTCTTAGAGGTTCTGTGCCCCAGTACCAGATACACACTTCAAAAATTTCGCAACACTTTGGCCTCAGTGGGATTCAAACCAGGGTAGTACCAAAAGTCACCCCAAAGACAAACCCAGATCCCCAGCACACTACACAACTAAAATAGAAGGATCTAATTTCTTATGAATATAACTCCATCCTGATCCACTGCTGAGCTGCTGACACTATGTGGGTTTCCGGAAACTCATGTGCCTCAGTTTTTCTGAGGGGTTTATTGCATCAAATGGGTGGAACCTGAGTGGGTGGTCATGAGGCAGGGGGGATGCTGCATTGTTGGAGTGTGACATGTTATAAGTGGTGCCCATGGGACCACAGCAGCCATGACCTCAACCTCAGTGGTTCTGAGTTCATCCTTGAGGTGGCTGTGCAATCTGGTTCGCAACCTGAGCAAAAGTGCTGAGGACAGGGGAGAGCATCTGCTGCATCAAGCTTGTATCTTCCTCCAACCAGGTAAGCTGAGGTGGTTGAGAGTAGGGTGAATGGGACTTGTGAGAGTGCAGGGTAGTGGCAGCAGGCCAGGTCTGAGGTGTCGGTGGGTGCTCATAGGACATAGTTGCAATATAGTCCACAGATGTATTGGTGCTGAGGATGTCAGCAGTTTTGGAGCATAGGATGGCAGCCACATCATTAGCATGTGTGAATATGGCAAAGGAAGCAGGTTGTTCTGGGAAGCCATGACCATTGGCCTGTAGTGTGACATCATCAATGAGATCAACCATGAAGCTGATGATCTCACTCATGTTTTGGTGAGTGAGTGATGTGGGCCACACCCAGGCAGAGGTGTTGATAACATGCCATCCCATCTCCAAGGGAGTGGCAATGCTGGGTGTAGGAGCAGGGTTCATGTTGCCAATGGAGGTGGCAGCAAGGTGTAGTGCAGAGTCTATTTCAATTCCCTGATCAGCACCAGGGCTTGGACTCATATCTGGTGTCAGTCCAATGGGCTTTCTGTTTTTGGATGCTCCATCTGGGGAACTCAAATCTTGGAGTTTGTGAATGGGAACACCCGCTGCTTCCAGATAGTCTGAAAGGGGGGTTAGCTGTTGGACAACTGGGTAAGGTTCCCATGTTTCTTGGCCAGTGCTCCATTGGACAAGGAACATGGCATCTTTTCCCTTGCCTTTGTGGGCCTGTATGGAAGATACAATGGTGGAGTCTGGCATGCCAAACCCCAGGACCTCATCCTGAGATTGGGCCAGGAAATGGATATCATCATTAGGGATACAGGGGTGGAGTTTTGAGGCATGGAACCTGGGGTGGAGCCCACAGGCCCAAAGCTCTGGAGAAAGGTCCAGTTCAAAGGTGGTGTGTGGTACAATTTCACACGCAATTTGGAATGGTCCAATAAATTTCAGACTCAATTTACAGGCTCAGCCTTTAGGGAGTGTGAGGTTTTCTGTAGACAGAAAGACCAAATATCCAACTGTGAATGGGGCAGGGTGGTGATGTTTATTTGCACTTTGAGTCTGCTTTACCACCTTGGTCAGTCATCTAAGCCTACCCAATTAGGTACCACTTCTGGGGCAGATAATGGACCTAACATGGTCCCATCACTATTTCGGCTGAATTCGGTCATTTAGGTCTTTCCCTTTGAAATCTCTCACTCAAGCTTCTGGCTGAAAATTGGCTGAACATTGGCCAAAATGATGACTTGGAGCTCAAGCCCTTGGAACACTTTAATTAAAGGCCATTATAGATGGCTTGAAGTCTGCCTTTAAGGAATCAAACTTAAACTTAGGAATTTTTAGATATAATCAAACAGTTTTTAGAATATAACAGTACTATATACACAACATATCATAACCATATGGTACTGTTCAACTGCATCTTCAGAAAGAGTTGAGGAGAAGAAGGGAGGAGGAGCAAAACACTTGAGTGACACCTGAAGTCCTCAAACCCATCCAATCCCCCTGAAGATAATATTGGAAGAGATCCCAAACTGAGGGATTTCTAACAAGCCCAGTAGCCCCCCATAGTACACTGCTTCCATCAAACAGTGTGTGAATGACAAGGCAGATGAATGCCTTAAAGCCCCAACACTAGAAATGCTCCTGCACCTTGAGTTGTTATCAGATCGTCCTGAATGTACTGGCATTGGAATGCCACAATAAAGGCCTTTCTTCCGAGCCCATATATGAGGGGAGGGATGTAGATTACATGATGAAGTGAGGGTAGGAATGAAATATCAGCTCCAAAGTGTGTTGGGAGCTCCTTAAGGTGCAATTTGCCACAGATAGGGTCGCCAATGGTACCATTGGAGAGCCCTAAATCACAGCTTTCGATAAAGCACAATATCATATGTTTTGGTGGGGATTTGGTGACAAAGAAGCAGAAGGAGTACAGAGGTGATGAGGAGATCACCACTCATCTCACTCCTGAGCATGTAGTTCACCTCCAATTGTCTCACAAATTGGACCAATGGAAAGCTGTGATTCACAGATCCATGTCAAGCCTATTATGAAGACAATTGGAAATGAACTCATGGAGATATGGGGGAAAAGGTGGGAAACAGGGCCATAGGAAAGACAAAGCCACTGTGCCCCCAATACCCCACCAAAATGCACGATATAGGGCTTGTTTGAAAGTGTTGATTTAGGGCTTTCCATTAGGCATATGAATGCAATGAATACAACAATTGTGCTACTCCCTGAAACCACACAGAGGTGATAATAGGGACATGGCAATGATTAAGGACCCTGGTATGCCACCCTCCAGAAACCTCACAGAGGTGGTTTCTGGGTGTTGCAGTGGTCCATCCCCCCCTCTTGTGCTACTCCCTGAAGCCACACAGAGGTGGAAACAACAGGGGAATGGTGACAGCTAAGGACTCTAGTATGCCACCCTCCAGAAACCTCACAGAGGTGGTTTCTGGGTGTTGAAGTGGTCCATCCCCCCCCCCCTCTCCCCTAAAAATAAAGTTCTAATGCACCTATCACACCAAAACCATGCAGAGGTGGCTTATGGCAGTGATAGGAATTGACACCCAGAGGGGTGTCCCCAGACCTCCTGTTGATCAGGATGGAATGTGCTCAAGTCACTGTCCACTCAGAGGTGGACAGTGACCTTGTGCAATGTTTCCTAAGGCAGCAGCTATGAGGATTGATGCCAGATCAGTAAAAATCAAAAGATAGTGCAAAAGAGCTGCACTAGGCAGCTCTTTTGGCACCAATGTATATACTAGGTAGCATATACTCACCTTACTTCCACAGCCCAGGTGTTCTAGGGTGTGGTGTTGAGTTGGGGAATAAGGGTGGTGGTGAGTTGTGATGAAAGGCACAGTGGCTGTGCCCTTTCCTCACAACTCACCACCACCCTTATTCCCCAACTCAACACCACACCCTAGAACACCTGGGCTGTGGAAGTAAGGTGAGTATATGCTACCTAGTATATACATTGGTGCCAAAAGAGCTGCCTAGTGCAGCTCTTTTGCACTATCTTTTGATTTTTACTGATCTGGCATCAATCCTCATAGCTGCTGCCTTAGGAAACATTGCACAAGGTCACTGTCCACCTCTGAGTGGACAGTGACTTGAGCACATTCCATCCTGATCAACAGGAGGTCTGGGGACACCCCTCTGGGTGTCAATTCCTATCACTGCCATAAGCCACCTCTGCATGGTTTGGTGTGATAGGTGCATTAGAACTTTATTTTTAGGGGAGAGGGGGGGGGGATGGACCACTGCAACACCCAGAAACCACCTCTGTGAGGTTTCTGGAGGGTGGCATACTAGAGTCCTTAGCTGTCACCATTCCCCTGTTGTTTCCACCTCTGTGTGGCTTCAGGGAGTAGCACAAGAGGGGGGGATGGACCACTGCAACACCCAGAAACCACCTCTGTGAGGTTTCTGGAGGGTGGCATACCAGGGTCCTTAATCATTGCCATGTCCCTATTATCACCTCTGTGTGGTTTCAGGGAGTAGCACAATTGTTGTATTCGTTGCGTTAATATGCCCGATGGAAAGCCCTGAATCAACACTTTCAAACAAGCCCTATATTGCGCATTTTGGTGGGGTATTGGGGGCACAGTGGCTTCATCTTTCCTATGGCCCTGTTTCCCACCTTTTCCCCCATATCTCCATGAGTTCATTTCCAATTGTCTTCATAATAGGCTTGACATGGAGCTGGGAATCACAGATTTCCATTGGTCCAATTTGTGAGACAATTGGAGGTGAACTACATGCTCAGGAGTGAGATGAGTGGTGATCTCCTCATCACCTCTGTACTCCTCCTGCCTCTTCGTCACCAAATACCCACCAAAACATATGATATTGTGCTTTATCGAAAGCTGTGATTTAGGGCTTTCCAATGGTACCATTGGCGACCCTATCCATGGCGAATTGCACCTTAAGGAGCTCCCAACACACTTTGGAGCTGATATTTCATTCCTACCCTCACTTCATCATGTAATCTACATCCCTCCCCTCATATATGGTCTTGGAAGAAAGGCCTTTATCGTGGCATTCCAATGCCAGTACATTCAGGACGATCTGATAACAACTCAAGGTGCAGGAGCATTTCTAGTGTTGGGGCTTTAAGGCATTCATCTGCCTTGTCATTCACACACTGTTTGATGGAAGCAGTGTACTATGGGGGGCTACTGGGCTTGATAGAAATCCCTCAGTTTGGGATCTCTTCCAATATTATCTTCAGGGGGATTGGATGGGTTTCACGACTTCAGGCCTCAAGTGTCCTTGCCCTTGCTTCTCCTCAACTTGTGGTTTCTGCCCTCCCCCTCACCTAGGGAAGCCTTGTAGATATTAGCTAGTTGATTTGTCCAAGTCCTCATTTGGGCAAATTTCAGTCAGGTCTTGCCTGAAGAGTTGAGGAAGAGACTTCAATAGAGCATACTGAAATGCCTGACACTGCCTGAAAAATGCCCAAAAAATGCCTGAAATAGCCCAGAATGGCTGTGAGCTAGTGAATTGAAATGAATGATTTCTGACCAAATTTGGCTGAAGGCCCTAGGAGACCTATTAGGTACCATTCTCTGCCCCAAAAGTGGTACCTATCTTAGGTCCCCTATATGACTGACCAGCCTGGTGTGGTTGTGGTCATGTGCTGTTGCTGTTGCTGCTGCTGCCATTGCTGCTGCTGCTGCTGTTGTGTCATGGTCATGCGGTTGCATTTCTGTTGCTGGGTGTGGCTGTGTAGTTGTGAAATTCAATGCTGGCAATTGCCAATACTCAAGAAGTGCCCAAGTGCTGGTGCTGCAAACACAGTACACAATAGTAGCAAGCATGTATATTTAAAATAAATACTTGTCCAGGAACACCTGAAGAAGGTGATGATAATGAGTCAGGGCCCAATAAGGCATGAGATAGCGAATTGCAGAGTGGATTGGGCCACTTCTACACATCAGAATTGGCCCAAATTTAAATCTAGTAGTGTTATATATACACTCTACATGGGTGATTGATTATCTCAGATGATCCTCACATTTTTCAATTTTTCACACCTTCAATTCCCTATTTAGGGAATTGAAGGCATGAAAAATTGAAAAATGTGAGGATCATCCAAGATAATCAATCACCCATGTAGAGTGTATATATAACACTACTATATTTAAATTTGGGCCAATTCTGATGTGTAGAAGTGGCCCAATCCACTCTGCAATTCACCATCTCATGCCTTATTGGGCTCTGACTCATTATCATCACCTTCTTCAGGTGTTCCTGGACAAATATTTATTATATAGTATTTATTTTAAATATACATGCTTGGTACTATTGTGTGCTGTGCTTGCAGTGCCAGCACTTGGGCACTTCTTGAGTATTGGCAATTGCCAGTGTTGAATCTGCATCTTGCTTCCATCTCTGCAACCGCTGTAAGCAGGAAACTGTGGAAGAAACCAGCTACAGTCCGCGAAATGGAAACGAGGACAAAGAAGGGGGATCACGGGGCCAATCCGAACGTTAGGGTCCGAGGGAAGGAAGGGTCTTTGGACGGGTAGAATTGTCCTGTATAGATGGAGCCTATCCAGACAATAAATGAAGGGGTTGTTAAATCAGAGAATCACACTCTAGGTCCTCCTCTTGAGAGCCTATCAGAAGTGTGATTAGTGGGGGTTGAGTTTTGGAATTTACCCTGACACCAGCAGCAGTTCAACTAGCTTTTCAACTGGGGATGGGGGGAAAGACGATAGAAATTCGCATCTCCTGCACTTAATATACATCACAGAAAAATGATATGGTAACCGGCGGAAAGATGGGATTAAGGCGAAAATGAGGAAAAAGAAATCAAGTCAAAAGCTTCCAAACTGAAGGAGATATTCAATTAACAAGTGAGAATGGGAGAATATGGCTTAACCAAGGTATTCCTCCTCTTCTACTGGACCAAATCCCTTGAGGAATGGTGGAACTGGTCGTCCTAGATGTACCCTCCATCGGGCATAGGGTGCCGGAACCATAATTGCCTTTAGTAATCAGAAAAGCGGAGGTAAAAGTGAAATGAGCCATGAGGAGACTAAATTACAGGAGGCCGAGTTCTAATCCGCTCGTTTTGCCCTTGGTACCGTTCGATGCGGATTTTCAGCGTCTTTCCAGGGGTGGTTGTTCCCAACGAATCGGATAAAAACTGATGGAGTTATTCGCGAAATACTGAAGGATTGTGTGGAGCATGAGGTAAAATCGACCTGGAAGATGCAGTTCGCATCCGATAAACGCGTGTGTGGTACCGTTAGACAGGTATTGATCGTAGCTTTCTGGGAGCTGTCTTGCCGAGTCGATCCGATCAAAAATGAGGGAGATATTCGCGAAATACTCCTTGAGAGCATTGGAATAGCCCCTATTCAACATGTGACAAGTCTGCGAGTCAAAGTGGGAGTCGTGTTACATAATCCAAGGTCAAATACCGCCCTTGAGGCATTTGGATACGCCAATAGTGATACAATAGGTGGACGAAAGTAAGCAAGTTGAATTGCTTTAGCCTGGTTGAACTGGCTTGGAAATAAGTACAATTTAGATGGCCTGTTGAAGTGCCAAGGACGGACAAATAATTGTCTCGTATATAGGGTGGAGGAAAAGTATAAAGGACCACGGATCCTGGGATGTGAATCCATACTATTTGATGGCCAGAGGAATAACGAGTGTGGATACGTGAGAAATACAGAAATATGGATTCGTTTGAGGAGGTAGTTGGGCCCGGATGAGGTATGTACGTAGTGGGATTTTATCCCTCCAACACCGCAACAAGCAACCACCTGAAAAGGCAAGCGCATGACCATGCACCTGCTGCTGGGGGTGTGTGGTCACAAGGTGAGTGTTTTTTTTTAGTAGATACAATGGCACAAAAAGAGCAGTGAAAGCTGCTCTTTTTGCACTGCTTTGGAATTTTTTACTAATGCACCTTTATTTATTTTAGATTGAGGCCTCACCCAATGCACAATGAGAGCCCAAATGGGAACCCAATGCATGGGAATGTGACATGGCAGTGCAATGCACAGGAATGTGACATGGCAGCACAATGTATGGCAATGTGACATGGCAGCACAGCATATGGCAATGCAACAGCAGCACAATGCATGGCAATGCAACAGCAGCACAATGCATGGCAACATGACATGGCAGCATGATGCACAGCAATGCAACACAGCAATGTGCCAATGACATGATATATGGCACCATGCCAAACAAGGACATGACCACATCAAATGATGTGCCAGGAATCACACACCTGCCACAGCAGGTGTGTGGTTCCATATCAGGTGAGTTCCTCCCCCCCACTGCCTACAGCCATGCAAAAAGAGCAGTGAAAGCTGCTCTTTTTGCATGTTCTTTAATTTTTAACTAATTTAAAAGTCATATCATCTAGGTCTCAAGTCTCTTTGCAAACAAATACCAATGAAAAACCCCCCACAACCCCACTTATTGATGCCTGAATGACAGGGCACAGAGAAGACCCATATGAATGGTCATATGGATGACCTGGAGTACACAGTCCCAGTACCCCACACTCCTGCAGCAGGTGTGGGGTACTACAAAGGTATGTCTCTTTTATTTTATTTTATTTCTTATTCTTGTGGTGCAAAAAGAGCAGCATAGGCTGCTCTTTTTGCACTGCATTGCTGTTCTACTAACATTTCATCATTTATTTCTCTAGATTCTGAACCAGAACCCCCATGAGCCCCCAAGCAGAACCCACCAAATGAGATGTGGCAAACAATTACCATGAATGAAGCCCCACAAATGAAGACTGATGTTGGAGGGATAAATCCCTACACATCTGAGGCCAATTTTCCAATCAAACAAACAAATTGATTGTCCATCTGATCCTTAATTTTCATATTGTTCATTCACTGGAGAAACAATCCAAATTCCCAGGCTGGTCAGTCACATAGGGGACCTAATTTAGGTACCACTTTCAGGGCAGAAAATGGTACCTAAGAGGTCCCCCAGACCTTTCGGCCAAAATCAAGCCATTCTGATTCAGTTTTTTTGGCCATCTATCAGCCAATCCATGGCTGTGCTAGATTATTTGTTTATTTACTATTGTTTGTTTACTATTTATTATTATTATTATTATTATTATTATTATTATTATTATTACTACTACTATTATTATATACATATTACGCTATATACATATTATCCCCCCCCCTGGGGTTTACCACCACAGGGGGGGGCATAGTTCATGCAGGCCATGCACCTGCATATACCCACCACACCTGCCGCAGCGGGTGGGGTCCATATGCCCTGGCCAGGGTCGGTTCCATTTGGGCGCTCCCTCAAAGGGGTCGGTCTTCATTTGTGGGGCTTTGATCGCGGTAATTGTTTGCCGCGTCTCGTTTGGTGGGTTCTGCTTGGGGGCTTGCGGGGGTTCTGGTTCAGAATCTAGAGAAATAAATGATGAAATGTTAGTAGAACAGCAATGCAGCACAAAAAGAGCAGCCTATGCTGCTCTTTTTGTGCCACAAGAATAAGAAATAAAAAAAATAAAAGAGACATACCTTTGTAGTACCCCACACCCACTGTGGGAGTATGGGGTACTGGGACTGTGTACTCCAGGTCATCCGTACGACTGGTCATACGGGTCTTCTCTGTGCCCCGTCGTTTGGGTGTCGATAAGTGGGGTTGCGGGGGGTTTTGCGTCGGTATTCGTTTGCAAAGAGACTCGAGACCTAGATGATACGACTTTTAAATTAGTTAAAAATTAAAGAACACGCAAAAAGAGCAGCTTTTGCTGCTCTTTTTGCGTGGCTGTAGGTAGTGGGGGGGAGGAACTCACCTGATATGGAACCACACACCCGCTGTGGCGGGTGTGTGATTCCTGGCACGTCATTTGATGCGGTCGCGTCCTCATTTGGCGCAGTGCTGTATATCGCGTCGTTGGGTTGCTGTGTCGCATTCCCGTGCATCATGCTGCCATGTCATGTTGCCATGCATCGTGCTGTGGTCGTGTTGCCGTACGCTGTGCTGCTGTGTCGCATTGCTGTACGTTGCACTGCTGTGTCGCGTTCCCATGTGTCGCGCGGTGGTCGCGTTGCCGTACGCTGTGCTGCTGTGTCGCGTTGCTGTACGTTGCACTGCCGTGTCACATTCCCATGTGTCGCGCTGTGGTCGCGCTGTGGTTGCGTTGCTGTATGCTGTGCTGCCGTGTCGCGTTGCTGTACGTTGCGCTGCCATGTCGCGTTCCTGTGCATTGTGCTGCCGTGTCACATTCCCATGCATCGGGTTCCCATTTGGGCTCTCATTGTGAGGCCTCAATCTATAATAAATAAAGGCGCGTTAGTAAAAAAATTCCAAAGCAGCGCAAAAAGAGCAGCTTTCGCTGCTCTTTTTGCGCCATTGTATCTACTAAAAAAAATACTCACCTTGTGACCACACACCCGCAGAGGCAGGTGCGTGGTCGTGTGGTTGCCTTTTCGGGCAGTTGCTTGTTGTGGTTGCGGAGATGGAAGCAAGATGCAGATTCAACACCGGCAATTGCCGATACTCAAGAAGCGCCCAAGCGCTGGCGCTGCAAGCACAGTACACAATAGTACCAAGCATGTAAATTATAAATAAATACTATATAATAAAAAATTGTCCAGGAAAACCCGAAGAAGAGGATGGTAATGAGTCAGAGGTCAATAAGGCATGAGATGGCTAATTACAGAGTGGATTGGGCCACTTCTACGCATCAGAATTGGCCCAAATTTGAATATAGTAGTGTTATATATACGCTCTACATGGGCGATTGATTATCTCGGACAATAATCACATTTTTCAATTTTTCATGCCTTCAATTCCCTATTTAGGGAATTGAAGGCGTGAAAAATTGAAAAATGCGATTATCATCCGAGATAATCAATCGCCCATGTAGGGTGTATATATACCATTACTATATTTAAATTTGGGCCAATTCTGATGTGTAGAAGTGGCCCAATCCACTCTGCAATTAGCCATCTCATGCCTTATTGACCTCTGACTCATTATCATTGGCTTCTTCGGGTTTTCCTGGGCAAATATTTATTATATAGTATTTATTTTAAATATACATGCTTGTTCCTATTGTGTACTGTGCTTGCAGTGCCAGCGCTTGGGCGCTTCTCGAGTGTCGGCAATTGCTGGCATTGAATTTCGCAACTACACAGCCACACCCAGCAACAGAAATGTGACCGCACGACCACGACACAACAGCAGCAGCAACAGCAGCAGCAATAGCAGCAGCAGCAGCAGCAACAGCAGCAGCAGCAGCAACAGCAGCAGCAGCAGCAGCAATGGCAGCAGCAGCAACGGCAACAGTGCATGACCACGACCATGCGACCACACACCCGCTGATGTGGGTGTGTGGTCATAAGGTAAGTTTTATCTCAATAGATACAATAGCGCAAAAAGAGTAGCGCAAGCTACTCTTTTTGCACTGCTTTCAATTCTTCTACTAACATACTTTTATTATTCCAGGTCATAGCCTGATCCCAGGTACCGAATGAAACCCTGCCAAACGAACCAAACTAATGACACCACGCTAAATGAACCCCACCGAATGAAATCCCGCTGAGCAAAACCACGCCAAACGACAATGCAATACAACAAGGATGCCAGCGATGGGGATGGGCCAATCAAGCGGCTCAATGACACCATGCCCAACGACACTGCCGACATCACGCCCCACAGAACCACGCGCCCCGCCAAAAGAATGAGTGCCAAACAAAACCCAGGAACAAGGATGCACGACACAGGACCACGGAACCCCCCAGACAAACCACACACCTGCCGAAGCGGGTGTGTGGTAATCTTAAGATAAGTTTTTATTGCGCCAAAGGAGCAGCGTACACTGCTCCTTTCGCATAGGTTTTTCTTTCTTTTTTACTAACATATTATTCATTTTTTATTATAATTTCTAGGTTAACGAGTCTGCGCCCGACAACCCCCAAACCCACCTGAGCCCCGTACGAAAACCCGATAGAGGAAGGCATGCAACCGCGGTACGAACGAGTACCACACCTGCTTCGGCGGGTGTGGTACTACAAGGTAAGTAAAGCTGTACACTCCCAATGGCGCAAAAAGAGCAGCAAATGCTGCTCTTTTTGCGCCAGTTTTAATTTTCTAACTAATACATCCATCATTCTAGGCTCTCGCTTTAAATGAAGACCCGTGAAAGGGAACTGCCCCCCCCCCCCCGAAACAATAGCCGCCGAAACCCACGACGACAACACGCTGAACGAAGACATGAAACAATGCATGAACCACACATCCGCTACGGCGGGTGTGTGGTTCTATACAAGGTAAGTAACCTCGTGTACCCACAACGGCATAAAAAGAGCAGCAGATGCTGCTCTTTTTACACTGGTTTTAATTTTTTACTAACACATTATTTATTATTCTAGGTACCGCCTTACCACAAACACCAAAATGAAGACCCACCAAAGGAACCCCCCCCCCAGGGAATGACAACGCCCCTGCCACACGGAAACCAACAATGTGACCCACCAAAATGAGTGCCAAATGAAACCTGCTGAACTGAGGAGTGAAACCAGGCCAGACCACACACCTGCTACCGCGGGTGTGCCCACCCCAACAGACACTAGGGACCAGTCCAAACGACTGGCCCAACAGTGAACTGCCAAGCCACGGCCCCCCTTCCCTTGAAATGGCCAGCAACGAGCCCGCCGAGTCCCGATGAAGAAGCGGAAGGCACCACACACCCGCTAGGCCGGGTGTGTGGTGCTACTAGGTTGTTTTTTTTTTTTTAAATTTCTACGGACAGTGCCACACCCGCTTGAGCAGGTGTGGTGCTACTTAGTTTTTTTTTAAGTTTCTACAGATGGTACCACACACCTGCCCAAGCAGGTGTGTGCTACTAAGTAGTTTTTTTATTTTTTATTTTTATTTTATTTTTAAGGACGGTACCACACACCTGCCCATGTGGGTGTGTGGTGCTACTAAGTAGTTTTGTTATTTTTTTATTTTTAAGGACAGTACCACACACCCGCCCATGCGGGTGTGTGGTGCTACTAAGTAGTTTTTTTATTTTATTTCTACAGACAGTACCACACCCGCCCAAGCGGGTGTGGTATTTTTTTACTAATTGAATTTTTAAATAAATAAATAAATAAGTCCTAATTGGGCAAGTGCTCAACATGCAAATGGGTAACCAGAAAGCCCGCCTAGGCAGGCCTCAAATATATGTATAATAAGTGATAATAAATAAATAATTATAAATGAACACTACTATCACCAATAAGTCCATATGGCCTGCTGTCCTGCAAGTCTGAGATTCTCTAAGTCCCAGTTTCGGCCAATTTTCAGCCAATTTTCGGCCATTTCGGCCAATTCTTGGTCTAGAAGGTGCAGGCCATAAAATGGCCATTTCGGCCGGAATAGTGATGGGACCTACTTAGGTACCATTATCTGCCCCAAAAGTGGTACCTAACTAGGTAGGCTTAGATGACTGACCAAGGTGATGCAACACACGACAACGTACCAAACGATGCGACACATGGCAATGCGCCAAACAATGTGACACACGGCAACACGCCAAATGAGGATGTGACCACACTAAATAAGGGCCCCAGGAACCACACACCTGCCATGGCGGGTGTGTGGTCCTATATAAGGTGAGTCCCTACCCCCCCAGTAGCTACAGCCATGCAAAAAGAGCAGTGAAAGCTGCTCTTTTTGCGTGGTGTTTAATTCTTAACTAACTTACAACCTTTTATTCTATTGTAGGTCTTCACTTCTCGTGCCAACGAATACTGATGCAAAACCCCCCGTAACCCCACCTATCGATGCCCGAATGACAGGACCTGGGGGGACCCGTCCAAACCGCCGTACATATGAGCCGGAGTACGGCCCCAGTACCCCACACCCGCTGCAGCGGGTGTGAGGTACTACAAAGTAAGTTTTATTTTTTTATTTCTTATTCTTGTGGTGCAAAAAGAGCAGCATACACTGCTCTTTTTGTGTTGCATTCATTTTCAACTAACCCATTATTATTTCTCTAGATCCTGGCCAGAACCCACGCGAACGCCCAACCACAAACCCACGGAATGACATGCTGCGAACGAAACCCACAAATGACCCCCCACAAACGAAAACCGCAGGGAGGACGTACAAACCGCGGTATGTACGAGCTGGAGTACACGACCCCAGTACCCCACACCTGCTGCAGTGGGTGTGGGGTACTACAAAGTAAGTTTTATTTTCTTTATTTCTTATTCTTGTGGTGCAAAAAGAGCAGCATACGCTGCTCTTTTTGTGTTGCATTCATTTTCAACTAACCTATTATTATTTCTCTAGATCCTGGCCAGAACCCGCGCGAATGCCCAACTACAAACCCATGGAACGACACGCTGCAAACGAAACCCACAAATGACCCACCACAAACGAAAACCACAGGGAGGACCCATACAACCCGCCATACGAGCCAGAGTACAGGACCCCAGTACCCCGCACCCGCTGCAGCGGGTGTGGGGTACTGCAAGGTATGTTTTGTTTTTGTTTTTATTTTGTATTCTTGTGGCACAAAAAGAGCAGCATAAGCTGCTCTTTTTGTGCTGCATTACTGTTCTGCTAATGTTTCATTTTAAATTTCTCTAGATCCTGAACCAGAACCCGCATACACCCCCAACCACAAACTCGCTGAATGACATGCTGCAAATGAAAACCACGAACAAGCCCCCACAAACGAAAACCGCTCCCTCGAGGGAGCACCCAAATGGACCCGGCCCCGACCAGGGCATATGAACCCCACCCAGGTGTGGTGGGTATATGCAGGTGCGTGACCTGCAGGAACCATACCCCCCCTGTGGTGGCAGACCCCGGGGGGGATAATATGTATATAGCATAATGTATATAATAATAGTAGTAATAATAATAATAAATAGTGAACAAATAATAATAATAAAAATATAATCTAGCACAGCCATGGATTGGCCGAAATGGCCATATTTTGGCCGTACTGTATGGGGGACCTATTAGGTACCATTTTCTGCCCCAAAAATGGTACCTAAATTAGGTCCCTCATGTGACTGACCAGGCTGGCCTGGAAACAAATCCTCCCCCTGATTACTAAGCAGGTGAGGGTGGACTTGAAAGATCGAGAGCTCAAGTGGAAAGGCAGGAAGGATGTAATAGGAACGTCCTTATCCTTGTTGGCAACCCTGCTCTTTTATAGTATTTACAAGAAGGTAGAGAAACTACAGGAAAATAGGAGAATCTTTAGATACCAGTGCTGTAGTACTGGTGAGAAAAGAGATGAGTATTCTCGGTGAGTAGCGCTCAGCGGCACAGCATTACTAACAGGCATTCGAGTGGAATCTCTCCCTGATTACTAAGTGGGTGAGGATGAATTCGGATTGGTGAGACTTAGAGTAGCTCAGGTGAACAAGTGATGGCAGAAAGCACCCAAGAAGAAGTCCTTAGTATTTTTGTGAGCTTAAGCTCGGATCCAGGAGGTAGATTGGCAAGGTTGTTGGCATAGCCTCACAGGGGTCACTTGTCTCCGTCTCCAAATAGGGTTCTCAGTTGATTTCGTAATGGACACTTGCCGCAGACCCCAGTCACTGTGGGGCCCAGTACATTGATTATTTATCCTTATTGCAGACAGCAAAGGCAAGAGCATAATTCATGGATGGGCTCAGCAGTTGCCAAGTTTGGCGTCCCATCAGCGGGAATTGGAACCTATCGCTCGCTAGGTCCCCAAATTCTCCACATTTTTGTGGTCTCTCCAATTCATCTCAATCAACTTCAAGCTAGATGTTGGGCTACACTTCATGTCGTGGCTTTCTGTTGGCAGGAGTTGGTATTTGATCTTGCCCTATCGTTCTCCATTTTGTTTCATGTGTTTTTGTGGTCTCTCCAATCCATCTCCATCAACTTCGGGCTGGATGTCGGGCTACACTTCATGTTGTGGCTTTCTGTTGGCAGGAGTTGCTATTTGATCTCACCCTATCCCTCACTGGGTCTCACACTTTTCACACGGTTTCATGCTCTCTCCAATCTGTCTCAATCAACTTTGAGCTAGACATTGGGCTGCACTTCATGTCATGGCTTTCTGTCGGCAGGAGTTGCTATTTGATCTCACCCTATTGCTTGCCAGGTCCACAAATTCTCCATCATTTTTTTTTCACGCGTTTTAGTGTTCTCTCCAATCCATCTCAATCAACTTCAAGCTAGACATCAGGCTACACTTCATGTTGTTGGTTTTCCATCGGCAGGAGTTTTATTCAATCTCGCCCCATCGCTCACCAACTTGCACAGTTTTTCCATTGCTTTTTGCACACTTTTGTGGTCTCTCCAATCCATCTCAATCAACTTTGAGTTAGACGTCGGGCTACACTTGCTGTCGTGGCTTCTCGTCTTCGGGAGTTGTTTGACCTCACCATATCACTCAATGAGTCTCCCTGTTTCCCATCGTTTTTCACGTGTTCTATCAATTGCAAACTACACAGCAGTCGAGTCATCACCCTATATCACCCCCTGCAAAGCATCCTATCTATCCTACGTTAGTCCGTTGGTTTTCACTGTTTATATTTCTGCTAAGCCATCCTCTATCGTTGGGTTCCACAGTACACAGTACTCTACCAAAAATGGCCTCAGGCATCAACAGAGCTCTGCCTAGACTGAATACCCAGATGAATCATACCAAGCTGCAAGAAGATGCCATCCCTCATCAGCAACCCAGAATGAAGAAACGGAAGAGTCAAGCGAAATTCCCTAAGCAAGAAACCATTGGCCGTGGACCTTCCAGGCCCTTGTACTTGTCTGCAGCTCCTGCACCATCACTGTCCCAGCTCCCTGAGTATGATGTTGGTGGATCAATTCCATCGACATTAGACTATGATATAGATGATGTCCCGCCAATTCACATACATCTCAAATCTGACAAGCTATCTCATCACGCATGTCGAAAACATGCACAGGCTCATTGCTGGAGTTCCACAGTGCTCCCCTCATTAATATGGCCCTTCATGGCCTTCAAGCGGCAGGGAGTGAGACCGACCACATCAACATCCACAGGGTGTTCGCCATGTTCTTGCCCCTATGTCCACACTTTACAGGTGGTTTGCGTCTTCATGGATTGTATGTTGCAATCAGCCGGTGTTTTCATTCCCTCTCGCTAATCAAGCATTCAGATCTTCAAGATATCACTCTGGCTGTATGTCAATGTCGGCCTGCTGCAACCCAGTTAATCCAGCATGGCATCTTCCCATGTGCCCTGGTATGGCCATCTTTAGCAGTTAGTTTGGACATGCTGGAGTGTGTGGCCGAGCTCTTTGTGCATGTTGCCCCTAACGAGAGAGCATGGGCAGCAACATTGGAGAAATATCTCAATGTCCACGGTTATCAGTTTGCTGCAAAGGATTCTTTATGTTGTCAATTCACGAATGCCCTATCTCACTACCAGATGCTGGTCTGCCTTGTCGATATTGAGATATCCAAAATCGTCGATCTTAATCAGACTTCCGCAGAATGCCTCCCATCACATTGCACTCTTGATGAGGTGACTCCAGTGAATGAGCACATTTACTGGAATGCACATAACTACATTGCACGTTTGGTTCCCCAACATGAGCCCAGCTTGTATCTGCAATCTCACTGTCCCCTTTGTTTTGGAGGAAACCATACTGAACAGCTCGGTCTACTGTGAGTCAAGGCTTCCTTCACTCTCAATGGGTGATATATTGACTCCTTTTGTGTTTTCTAGTGTTTCCTGTATTGTCTGCATCAATGCCAACTTCCAACTCAAGCACAACCATGATCTGGATTGAAGGATGGGCCACAAGGGTCAAACCGGCACATGGGACCCTCTGGTTATGTCACCTCAGAGTATATGGCTCAGCGATGAACATTTGGCTGAGTGGGAGGCGAAAATCAACTCCATGCGACCAGCAAAGGCTTCAAGGACTGTGAGTAAGTGAAAGGTTGCCGAGATGACTGAAGATGACACTGCTGATGAGGAAGATCATGTTGAACCTGGGATGACGTTACCTGCATCAGCTCTCGACCAGTGCCTAGAATCCTTCACAGCAGCTGATGGAAATCATGTCAAAGCATCCACCCAAAAATTCGACTCTACAGGTGTCATGGCACTCCTCTGCCAGCACAATTGGGCAATTTTCCTTGCCAACATGGTGACCACTGGTGAGACGCAGTTTTATGCCTATGCTCTCATTGCTGCGTTACTGCGTGAGCTACCTGAATGTTGGAAAGTCAGTCTGCTGTATGATGTTGCTTGTGCACTTCAGCAGAGTCTGGCAAAATGGCAATTTATGCCAGGGTGGCTCAACCGGTGTGGAAGATAAAAACATCCAGTATCAGAAAATGCAAATATCCATTGATCCCAGCCATTGGAATGATCATGTGACCTATTACGAAATTAATTATGGCTATGCATGAAAACAGAGTTTGTTCGATTACTCCATCAGTTTTGATCGGAGAGGTATGCCCATATAACCCTCGGAAAGCCACGATTCACACCTTTCGAATGGTACCAAACACAAGTCGAACGGACCAAAAATGCACTCTCCAGACCAATATTACTGTCAAAATCCGGGATTTTCAGTAAAAAATGAATTTCTCCGTCAGTTCGCATTCAATCCTCTCGGAACAACCGCGCCTGGAAAGATATAAAAAATCCACATCCAACAGTACTGATAACGCGAAGAACAGATCGAAACTGAACTCTACAGAACAATATTACTATCAGAATCAACACCCATCAGTAAAAAATGAATTTCTCTGTCAGTTTACACCGGATCTGCTCGGAACCACTGCACCCAGAAAGCTGTTAAAAATCCGCATCGAATGATACCAAGAACGTCTATTACAGATGCAAACTGTTGTTTCTGCATCGAATCCCATCCCATGCACTTGTCCCCATTATCAACCAGCAACAAAAACATCTTAACCACTGGACTACAAATAAATTAATCTCCAAGAACTCGGAAATATCCTTTGATTTCATCTCCCATTGCCACAAATAACTTCTAGAACCCCACAGATAAGAAAGATAACACCTCCTTGACTACCCTTTTGTCCTGTTTATGAATGACTCACCTTCCTTGCAACCACTTTATGAAAGATAACACCTTCTTAGCAACCCTTTTGTTCTGTTTATGAATGACTCACCTATCATGCAACCACCTTATGAATGACTCACCCTCCTTGACAACCCTATTGTTCTCACATATGACTCACCTAGGAGTGAGTCATATTCTTTAAACACAGCCACCTTCAGAAAGGTATAAAAGCTGGTAGATTTTCCTGTATCCCCCCATCTTCTCACTACTGGAATATACTACTGTCTACAAATCTGCTTGCATCTGAAGAGAGTACTGATCTAAAAGCCATCTGGAGCTAAGTCATATACAAGGTTGTTAAGACTAAGTCACTGGAAGCCCTCTATGCGAAATACTGAGCCAAGGATAGTTGCAGGACCTAAGGTTAGAGTTGCTGGACATCCAAGGAAAGGTGAGTGATAACAAAGTTAAGTCAGAAGAAGAAAGAAACACATTGACATACTAAATCAAGCTTAAACTAGTCTAGAGCCCTCTTTAGAATCCGCATTTTGACCAGGAGGACACAAATAGGTACACACAAATAGCAGTAAACAGTTCAATACAACACGTATAAGCCTTCCACAAGCATCCCTCAATATATCATTGACTATAGCTAGTCCATACCACAATCTTATCCTCCACTGAATACCATACACAACTTGTTAGAGAGTGATCAACCATCAGAGCGAACCAGCCCATTGAATAAAAACAGAAATACAGTCTCCCATCTACACACTGGCTGAACCAGAGTTTGATTTGACAGTCATCGGAGCTCCTAACCCTTCTTCTATACCAGATCTCTTTCGGTGTCTTGATATTTCATGCATATGGCCACCAGTGGGTGTGTCAATTGTGGTACCACCCTAGGAAGGCAGAGCTTTGGGGTCTTTCTGATGGGGAAGGTTGTGAACATTTCTGGAGTGAGCTCATGAAGCTTATCCCCTGCCTTTGAGTTTCTGGGGTGAGTATCTTGAAGTGGACTTGCATGTACTAGCATGGTAATAGCTGGCTTGTAGCATCATCATAGGTTGTTCATGATAGACCTCCAAGTCAAGTACCTTGATGAAATGAAACAACAAGGCGCAGCAAAATGGATTCAAGAATGAGTTGCGAGGGCAAACGAGCATCTGTTTGAGGCAGAGCAAATACTGGGTGACCGTTCAATCCAGTATTTCCTTGCCCAGTTCAAGGAACAACATGATTATCAGAGCAAACCTATGACTCGTAAATATTCATCATTGCTCAAGGGGGAACTTGACAGGCTCATCATCTACGCTATTGATTAGGTCAATTGAAGCTGATGGGAGCCCATGCTGTTGAGCAGATTCTAATTTTATCAGAAACTGCTGACCTGTTGGCTGCCAGATTAGACAACCTCAATGTCAAACTCCTTGCTCTGGCAAAGGAGGGGTTAGAGGTTACAGTGTCTTCAGAGCTGAAGACAAATATTGATGAGACTAAAGAAGCTTTGCACAAAGCGCGAAATAATGTTGCACAAAAGGTGGCTGCGCTGCAGGCCATGGATGCGACATCCTTTACATCACTTGAGGAGATGAGACGAAGCCCTTGGATCAATGCGCAACTAAACCTCCATGTGCTGCATACTCAACTTGTTGCGAAGCTTTGTGCACAAAAGTTTGAACTTAGTTCTCTGGATCATGCCCACACAAATTGAAAATTAGGTATTTACTCTTTGTCATGATGTGTTCCTTCTCTCCTGACTGCCACATATACTTAAGATCACAACACCCATGCTCATGTCGATGTGGCAGTCAAAAGTCATACACCTGCGATCCAGTCAAATCTGAAATGCCATAATGAGAAGATTTGGCAACTTCTTTCCATGAGAGGGAAGAATGGCATTCCAAATGACGCTTACATCCCCCTGGAGATCGAGCCTGATGGTCTCCTGAAGATGGATGTCGATCAGCCAGTCTGGCAGGATGCCAATATTGCTGATTTCCCCAATGGGAATGTTCCTGATTGGCTGGCAGATGAGTCAGTGTGCACTAATATCCTTGTGGCACAAGAAATAATCAACTGCAAGCAAGACCTGCTCCAATGTCAGGCAGAATATTCAAATTTGTGTGCTTGGTTCAATGCTGAATTTAAGGCCACAAAGAAGGCCTTTGATGTCTCAGTGGGTGTGTTTCAGTCTTTGTTTAGGGTGATGATGTGGTACTGAAAATTGATTCAGACCTAGACGTCAAGTACTTCCTATTGATCAAACTCCACTACCTCAATGATATAGGTTTGCAGTGGAAGGCTGATGCCATTGCATTGCCAGGAGCTGACGGTGGCCCAGAATGGGATGTGATGCCACAGCTGCCATTGTTACAAAAGGCTAGATCTCGCACCAAGACTGAAGACCTTGTGGAGTCGGTGATAATAGATGGTATGTCAGATAATGCAAGTTCTGATGATGATGATGGAGGGGAACTGGAGGAGGCACTGTCAGAGGTTGATGCTGTGGTTCTGAATGCCCTTGATCATGTGGACTCCTGGTTTCATGCTGCACAATTTTGTGGTTCTACATTCCATACTTTGGGTAGATATAAAGAATCTTTACTTCAGATTGAAGTTGGCTAGTGAAAAATTTGACCAAGTTCCTCACTAAGTGGGGCCCCAGAGGCCTAAAATACCCAAATTTGGGGCCCAAATTAGTCTACTGCATGTTTTTTGATATTGTTTTGGGGCCCCTGGTTTTGTAACCCTAACTAGGCCCATCCTGTGACTCATTTTTGGGCCTATCTTAGGTACTGAAGATGGCTGTCCAGGCTGAACCCACACAGAACTCCCATCCAACCTCAACAATGTATACATCCCAGACAATACAATAGGACACATGATTTTCTTCATACAGCATGTCAGGGACCAAAAGGACCCTATTCTAAATCTTCACATCAGACAAAGAGGTTTTGCCCCAACACAACAACCACAATCCAAATGTATACAATTGCTCACATCAAATCATACTGCATAACCTGAGACTACTTTGATAACTCTGATTTTCATGTGAGGGTGGAGATAAGGATGATCATATATGGGAATGTTGATAGAGAGATGGTCTACCTTCCTACATTCACCCACACCCTCCTGAATAAACCATCATCATTGTCATGGAATCACCTCTAAAAATAAAAATCCTCCTCCATCACAAAAACACCAGACAAATGAAAAACACCAAAAATGGAAAAGGGGAACATAAACAGTGGGTCTGGTCACATGTCAAAGACAAATAACTGGATACAAAAGTCATTGAAAAACACAGACCAAACACCTTCATCTGCAATTCCAAAAACTCCCCACTACAACGTCAAAAAGCCATGAACTCAACCAGTATGTGAAAACCGCAATCATTAAGGACATTCATTAAACATTCAGGAACTCAGGTGATAATTCAAATTCAACAGATCAAATTCCTCTCTCATGTCAGGACTTTCAAATGATGGGAGAAACTGAAATTGGCCTTGGAACATTTGTGACCAACCATGACTCACACTACCTAGCACTACACATAGGAGAATTTGGTGTATTCTATCCTGACATTGAAAACGACACCAATCACTTCTATTATGCCTACTTAAGCCAAGTCTGAATCAAGGACTTCAGTTCAGACAGTGCCGTTTCATTCAAATCCACCTCATCCTCATAGTATTTGGCAATATGGATGACAGGTGCCCATACCCATACTTCACCCACACAATCCCCATCATCATTTGATCCTTTTCAAAATAAAACACTGCCTCTGCCTGCACCCTGATGACATTGATGTATAAGAAGATGACAGTGAAATATGAATGGAAGTGACCCTCACCTCAGGCAGATAGATTTGGACCCTTTGGGTCGGCTTTTACTGCACAGGAGAGGACCCAAAGGGTCCCCCAACCTATCACAGACCCATGGGTTGGACAAATATTGACCCATGAGGGGACAGCACTAAACCATGGTTTTGGCATGGTCAGGGCAGGGTATTGACAATAAAACTCATGGGCTGGGCCACTCCACCCATGGGTGGGACCTGCTGACCCATAAGCTAGAGCATTAGACCCATGGGTTTGACCCCTAGA
>MU129121.1:0-60846 GCA_014904985.1 Hydnum rufescens UP504
CTAAGGCTCCAGAAAATATCTTATTAGACATGCCTAAATTAGACCTGTAACACTCTCCAGCCAGTGAACAAACCCTCCCAGGTGGTGCCTGCGGCAGGCTATTTTAGATATGTCTATATAGTGAACTTAGCAACAAAATTCCCAAAAATACCCCTTAGGCATGTCTTAGACACACCTATACTCAGAACACCTCTTAGGTGGTTTGCAGATGCAAACTCAAACCACCTAAGAGGTACTATTTTGAGGGTGCATTAGGTGGTCCTACTCACTGTCCTAGGAGTTGTATGGGAGCCCAACCACCAGGAAGTCCAGATAGAAGACTGGGGCTAGCTATTAATGGCTGCTAGGGGCCAACAGGATAACCAGATTGACAAAGCAAGGACTGAGACAAGAGGGTTCATGGTTTCTCACTAGGTGACGAAGATCCGGGCAAAGGTTAACTTGATTAATCTTGGCAACTGCTGTATATACATGACTTTTGAGTCCTAACTTAATTATGTAATACACTATATTACAGAGAGTGAGAGGGAAGCATGTTGGAAAAACAGGGTCAGGGCTATGGTTGTGGTTTTGTTTCCAAGATGTCTCTTGGAAGACCCAGAGGGGTCACTCTCTACAGCATTATCATCACTTTCACTGTTGATGTACATACTGGGGAGTGGGGTTGACTTCCACTTTCCTTTGGTCTTCTTGGCCCATTTGTGTAGATCTGATGACAACTCCTGTATCTTCTTTGTCACCCTGCCATCTACGAGACCATCACCAGCATTCCTTTGCTTAGCACCACCACCCAAGCTCTCTCCAGCAACCTTTTTCAGGCTGGTCAGTCACATGGGGACCTAATTTAGGTACCACTTTCAGGGCAGAAAATGGTACCTAATAGGTCCCCCAGACCTCACAGCTGAAATCAGGCCATTCCAATTCAGTTTTTTTGGCCATCTATTGGCCAATCCATGGCTGTGCTAGATTATATACTTATTTATTATTATGTATTTGTTTGCTATTTATTATTATTACTACTATTATTATATACATATTACCCCCCCTGGGGTCTGCCACCACAGGGGGGATGGTTCATGCAGGTCATGTGCCTGCATATACTCACCACACCTGCTGTAGTAGGTGGATCCATATGCCCCAGTGTAAGCAGGAAGGTTATGAACCAAACCAACTACTGTCCATAATGTTGAGCTGGGGATGAAGGAGGGAATCACAGAATTAATCCAAGTGTTCAGGCTCGAATGAAAAGGGTCTTTTGGAACAGGGGAAATTGCAGTGAGCCAACAAAGCCCAAGCAATTAAGTGAGAATGTGTGTTTCTGTCAAATTACCACACCCTAAGAATCTCTTCTTGAGACCTTAGTCAAAGTGTAGTTAGAATTCGCTTTTTGTAGTGGGAAATCACCCAAGGAACCAGCAGCAATCAGTGTGCTTCAGACTGGAGGGAGGGGGAGAACTACTGAATTTGTGTGCTAGCTGCACTTAATATACAATCAAGACTTTGACTCAATATAAAGTGAAAAAGCCGGATGTAAGGGACATATACAGAAAAAGAAATGAAGTTAAAATATTCAAAACTGATGGAGATATTCCAATTTCAAGATAAAAGGGGAGATTGACACATTACATGCTATTCCTCCTTCAATTCTGGACAAGTTCCCTTAAAGAAAAGTGGAATAGGTCTCCCTGAGGGTCTCCTCCATTTGAAATAAGAGGGCTGGAAGTAATTTGCTATTTTGGATGGTGGAGCAAAGGGGGAGTCATGGGAAGGGAGTTGTCTTGTGAAGAATGGAGTTTGCATCTGATAGTTTTTCCCTTGGTACTGTTTGATGAACACTTTTAACAGCTTTCAGGGAATGGTATTTTTGAATGAATCAGATAAGAATTGGCTTCAAAAATTGAGAAATGCTCCTTCAGAGTATGAATCATGGAAAGATAATGGTACAGGGACCGCATTTTTAATCTGCTAGCCACATTTTTGGTACCGTTTGATAGGTACAATTTGTATCTTTCTGGGAGCTGCCATTCCAAGTCAATCTGATCAAAACTGATGGAGAAATTTGAAAAATACTCCTTTAGAGTAGTGCAGCCCCTTTCTGGATCATGTGATGGATCCACAAGTCCAGAATCAGAACTAGGCCCAGTCTGCATCATTACATAATCACAATCTGTTGCTTTTAAGGCAGTAGGATGACTTGAAGGAACAGGCAAGTCACACAGTCTTGAAGGAAGATGGCAAGTTGAATTGCCTTGTCCAAAGAAAATGGGCTTGATGTAGGGCATAAACTGCCCCTTTTGATGAGGACTGTTGAAGTCTGATGGACAGTCAATAAATTGACTGGTATTCATGGTAAAGGAACGAGGCAATATTGTGAGTTGATAAGGGGTAGGATTCCAATAGATTCTTGAATAAATGAATGACAATGGAATTAAATGGGTGGGGTGACAAGTAATTGATTTGTTTCTAAGGAAATTAGGCTGAGGATGAGGATTTTATGGTGTAGGGATTCATCCCTCCAACACTGTATAAGTCAAAAAAACAAAGTACTTACAAACAGTACTTAGGACCACACCTGCAGTAGCAGGGGTGGTGCTGTCTGTAGAAATCAAAAAAAAAACTACTTAGTAGCACCACACACCTGCTAGGGCAGGTGTGTGGTACTGTCTGGTAGTGCATATAAGTCCAGACAAGCAAAAGACAACAGTGGAATTGAACAAGATGCTGAAATGCACCAGATGCGAACCTTTAAACACCATTTGGGACCCCTCCAAGCATGCCATTAGGTCCTACACTGCTCATATATCTGTGTAGTAACATTAGACACAACTTGGATCACCAGGGAGGCTCTAAATACAGAAATTTCCTTATTAGGATAAGTTTATTTCCTTCACCATAGGTTCAAATCAAGATCTTGGAGGAAGATATGTGGGGGATGATCTCCCCTAACATATGCCCACCCCACCAAAACTTTTCCAGAGAATTCTTCCAGGATTTCCATGGGTTTTGGGAATCTTGGTAAACACAGTAATGTCCTGATCAACCTGTATCAGGCCTTTACTGTGTTTACCCAGATTCCCAAATCTCAAATGAAATGGAAAATTTCCAGAAATGTTCCAGTCTGGTAGGCATGGAATAGGAGATGTAATCTCCCAAAGGTCTCACCCTTGGCTGCTGATTTGAGCCTGCAGTGAAGCAAACAAACTTACCCTAATAAGGAAGGAACTCTAAAATTTCTGGAAATGTTCCAGTATGGTAGGTATATGATAGGAGATATCATTCTCCAAATATCTCATTCCAAGGTGTTGATTGAGCCTATGGTAAGGAAAATGAATTTATCCTTATAAGGAAACCCATGGAAATCCTGCAAGAATTTTCTGGAAAAGTTTTGGCGGGGTGGGCATATGTTAGGGGAGATCATCCCTCACATATCTTCCTCCAAGATCTTGATTTGAACCTATGGTGAAGGAAATAAACTTATCCTAATAAGGAAATTTCTGTATTTAGAGCCTCCCTGGTGATCCAAGTTGTGTCTAATGTTACTACACAGATATATGAGCAGTGTAGGACCCAATGGCATGCTTGGAGGGGTCCCAAATGGTGTTTAAAGGTTCACATCTGGTGCATTTCAGCATCTTGTTCAATTCCACTGTTGTCTTTTGCTTGTCTGGACTTATATGCACTACATAGTACCTATATATTATCTACATGATACATCTGCACTCATCCCCCCCTCTAGTATGCTACTGACTGGGAATGGCCTTATTGAGCAAAAAACCCCAAAATTGCTGGTGTTGAGGCACAATGTACTCAACACCACCTCTAAGGAGACAGAGCTGCCCCTGCAGGGCTGGGCTGCTGGTATGATGACACCAAAAGAGCAGCACTAGCTGCTCTTTTGGCATTGCTTGTTTTCTTTTTTGTTACCAGTGTATTTATTATTGTAGGTCTTTTCTCCCTCCATGCAACCCCACCCAAAGACTGCACAAGGCCCAGGACAAAATATGGGCACACAGCCCTGACCCTGAGTATCAACAATGACAAATAAGATACTGTGCCACACACCTGCTTTGGCAGGGGTGTGGAAATGTTAAGTAGGATTTTGTCATTACAGGGTGTACCACAATGCCAAAAGAGCAGCACCAGCTGCTCTTTTGGCATTGCTTTTGATTTTTTTTTCTTCACTAATGTGTACATATAATAATAAATAAATAATAAATTGTTATCTAATGGCCCCAGTGGTACAGCATGTGGTCCTGGGATGATAAGTTATTGGCAGAAGATATGAATTTTGATGTGAAATGATACATGCATCTTACAGCCTTGGGGATATTCAAACCCACCTGCATATTCCCAGGGATGGTGGGTTCTTGGCAGGTTTTAGGCATGGGTTCACATTGGTACTCCCACCCTGTGGGGATTTCCCCTGCAGGGTCAAAACCCTGTGCAATACCCTAGTTTTATGCCTACACTCTCATTGCTGCATTACTGTGTGAGCTACCTGAACATTGGAAAGTCAGTCTGCTGTATGATGTTGCTTGTGCACTTCAGCAGAGTCTGGTAAAATGGCAATTTATGCCAGGGTGGCTTGACTGGATCTCTTTCAGTGTCTCAATATTTCATGTGTATGGCCACCAGTGGGTGTGTCAATTGTGGTGCCACCCTAGGAAGGTGGAGCTTTGGGGTTTCTCTGATGGGGAAGGTTGTGAACATCTCTGGAGTGAGCTCATGAGGCTTATCCCCTGCCTTTGAGTTTCTGGGGTGAGTATCTTGAAGTGGACTTGCATGTACTGACATGGTAATAGCTGGCTTGTAGCATCATTGTAGGTTGTTCATGATAGACCTCCAAGTTGAATACCTTGATGAAATGAAACAATGAGGTGCAGTAAAATGGATTCAAGAATGAGTTGCACAGGGTGGTCAGTCACATGGGGGACCTAATTTAGGTACCACTTTCAGGGCAGAAAATGGTACCTAATAGGTCCCCCAGGCCTTATGGCTGAAATCAGGCTATTCCAATTCAGTTTTTTGGCCATCTATTGGCCAACCCATGGCTGTGCCAGATTATATACTTATTTATTATTATTTGTTTACTATTTATTATTATTATCATTACTATTATTATATTATTATTATATACATATTATACTATACCCCCCCCCTAGGGTCTGCCATCACAGGGGGGGATGGTTTATGTGGGTCATGTGCCCACATATACCCACCATACCCTCTGCAGTGAGTGTGGTTGGGGCTGGTTCCTTTTGGGCACTCCCTCACAGGGTTGGTCTTCATTTGTGGGGGTTCATTTGTAGTTATCATTCACCTCATCTTGTTTGGCCAGTTCTGCTTGGGGGCTCATGGGGATTCTGGTTCAGGATCTAGAGAAATAAATAATAAAATATTAGTACAACAGTAATGCAGCACAAAAAGAGCAGCTTATGCTGCTCTTTTTGTGCCACAAGAATAAGAAAAAAATAAAAAAATAAAACATACCTTGTAATATAGAACCACAAACCCACCATGGTGGGTGTGTGATTCTGGGCCCTTGTTCTTTATTTGGCACATTGCTGTGTCATGTTGCTGTGTTGCATTGTTGTGTTGCATTGTTGTGTTGCATTGTTGTGTTGCATTGTTGTGTCACATTGCCATGTCATGCTGCAGTGTATTGCACTGCTGGGTTGTGGTGTCACATTGTCTCATCATTTTGTGGGTCATTGTCATGTGTGGGACAAGGTCCCCAATCTAGAATAAGGCACATGAGTAAAAAAAATTCCAAAGCAATGCAAAAAGAGCAGCTTTCACTGCTCATTTTGCACTGTTGTGTCTACTACAAGGAAGACTCACCTTATGACCACACACCCACAGTTGTGGGTGTGTGGTCATGCACTTGCCTTTTCAGGCAGTTGCCTGTTGTGGTTCAGAGATGTGGAGCAAGAAGGAAACTCAATGCCAGCAATTGCTGGTACTTAACAAGCACCCAAGTGCAGGTGTTACAAGCAGAATACATATTAATACCAAGTATATAGATGTGTAATAAATACTATATAATAAATATTTACTGACCAATGTGAAGAAGATGATGATGATAATAGGTCAGAGCTCAATAAGGCATGATATGCATAATTGCAAAGTGGATTGGGCAACTTCTATGGGTCAGAATTGGCCCAAATTACAATATATTAATGGTATATATGCACCTTACATGGGCAACCAGTTACATTGGATGTTCTGGGCATTTCTGAGATTTTCACACCTTCAATTCCCTATTTAGGGAATTGAAGGTGTGAAAATTTCAGAAATGCCCAGAATGTCCAATGTAACTGATCACCCATGTAAGGTGCATATATACCATTAATATATTGTAATTTGGGCCAATTCTGACCCATAGAAGTTGCCCAATCCACTTTGCAATTATGCATATCATGCCTTATTGAGCTCTGACCTATTATCTTCTTCTTCGCATTTCTGGGTAAATATTTATTATATAGTATTTATTACACATCTATTGCACATCTATATACTTGCTATTAATATGTATTCTGCTTGTAACACCTGCACTTGGGTGCTTTCTAAGTACCAGCAATTGCTGGCATTGAATTGCACAACTATGCAGCCACACCCAGCAATGGCACAGAAAGGCAAGGACACAACCACACACCCATGACTGTGGGTGTGCGGTCATAAGGTGAGTTTTGTCCTATTAGACACAATGGTGCAAAAAGAGTAGTGAAAGCTACTCTTTTTGCACTGCTTTAAGTTCTTGTACTAACACACCTTTGATTATTTTAGATGAAAGCCTGCACAATGAGGGCTGACACAGCAACAGCCAAACCAAAGCAGACAACAGACCCCCCTATGGGTGGCCCCAGGAACCACACACCCACCACAGTGGGTGTCAGGATCAAATTGACATTTGCTTCTGCCTAAAGACTTACCCGTCAGAGTATCATTCTTCATCGACTCTATCATATGGCGCCTACTTCCTCAAATGCTCTTGTCTCCTCTCTCCCTCCATTCACTAAGGGGGTTATTGTCATCCTTGCCATTATTGGCATTTATCTTATTATTATTTCCCTCATTCTATCGGGCCTTGGCCAGCTGGCTATGGGCTGGGTAGTCAACCAGTGGCAGCATTGGTGCCCATGTCAGCACCTGTCGTTCCCTTGCTCCCCACATGAGTCCATGGAGTTGCCAATCCAGACTCCCCCTCCTCCTCCTCTACCCCCAGTCCCTGAATCCACACCACCTGTCCCAATCTGTACTCCATCTGCATCATTATGGTCCTTTGACACTTTGGACACCTTTGGAATATCCAGGCGTACACTGCCTTGGAAGTACATATGCTAAGGAGGATACATATGGAAGTTGGGGCATAGCCATGTGGAGGTGCGCACAGGATTTGTAACATGGCTGCATCAGCTTAGTGAGGCTTAGTGATGGTGGCTGTGGAGGCTGCCTGATGGGCTGTGGAGCTGGCACTCTAGGAGGATCCAGAAGGTTATGGAAGATGGCGGAAGGCTCTGGAAGGCTGGTGGCTGTGTGCAGGAAACAGTATTTATAGCCCTTCGCAGTTGGGGGATCACCAGTTTCAATCTCTCAGGATTCCCACTGTGATAGGTGTGAGACTTGTGTGTCCCTTGTTGTGTGGTGTATACTCAGGATTCCCACTGTGATAGGTGTTGTGTGGTTAATTAATCTCTTTCCTCTTTCTGTTTGTGGCTTTGATGGCAGTGTTTCCCTGACAGTGGGTGTGCAGTTCTAATAAAGGCAGGTATGTTTGTACACCCCCAACAGTGCAAAAGAGCAGCAGATGCTGCTCTTTTGCACTGATTTTATTTCTCAACTAATATATTATTTATTATTCCAGGTTATCAACCAGACCCAGCAAAATAATGACCTGCTGAATGAACCACCCCCACCCCAAAATTACAATGCAACCTGCCAATGACAGCTGACTGGACAAAGCCCCAGACAAAACCACACACCTGCTTCAGTGGGTGTATGGTAATTTTAAGGTAAGTACAACCATGTGAAAGGAGCAGCATACACTGCTCCTTTTGTGTGGGTCTTCTTTTTCTCTTTTACTAATATATTTACTATTCTAGGTTGTCAAGCAAAATGATGACCCACCAAAATAACATATGCCAAACAAAACCCACCAATGATGACTAGCCAGACAGAACCCCAGATGAAACCACACCCACCAAAGCAGGTGTGTAAGGTAAGTATCTGCACAACTGCACAAAAGGAGCAGCATATGCTGCTCCTTTTGCATGGCTTTGCTTTTTATCTTTTTTACTATTCTAGTTTGTTATTTGAACCTGCAATGAACCCCCCTGCCAAATGAGGGCTACAAACATGACCTGCCAAAACCCCCACCAAATGAAACCCAGGACTGGACACCCATGACATGAGACCACTGAAACCACAAATGGAACCACACACCTGCCAAAGTGGGTGTGTGGTATTTTTAAGGTAAGCACATGCACAACCATGCAAAAGGAGCAGTGTACTGTCAGGGTGACACTGCTGTCAAAGCCACAAACAGAGAGAGGAAAGAGATTAATTAACCACACACTATTGCAGTGGGAATCCTGAGAGATCAAAACTGGTGATCCCCCAACTGCAAAGGGCTATAAGTACTACTTCCTGCACACAGCCTCCACAGCCCATCAAGATGATACATCCCCATCACAGACACAGCCCATCAATCAGCCTCCACAGCCACCACTAAGCTGACACAGCCATGTTATGAATCCTGTGCACACCTCCACATGGCTATGCCCTAACTTCCTTATGCATCCCCCTTAGGATATATACTTCCAAGGCGGTGTATGCCTGGGTACTCCTGTATGCCTGGGTACTCCAAAGGTGTCAAAGGAGTTGAAGGACTGTAGTGATGCCAAGGGAGTAGGGATTGGGACAGGTGGTGCAGGTTCAGGGACTGGGGGTGGAGTAGGAGGGGGAGGAGTCTGGATTGGCAACTGCATGGACTCACACAGGGAGCAAGGGAACAACAAGTGCTGACAAGGGCACCAATGCTGCCACTGGTTGATTACCCAGCCCATAGCCCACTGGTCAAGGCCTGATAGAACAAGGGCAATAATAATAAGAGAAATGCCAATAATGGAAAGGATGACAATAACCCCCTTACTGAATGGAGGGAGAGAGGAGACAAGAGCATTTGAAGGAGTAGGTGCCATATGATAGAGTTGATGAGGAATGATACTCTGACAGGTAAGTCCACAAGCAGAAGCAAATGTCAATTTGATCCTGACATGTATGCTGCTCCTTTTGTGTGGCTTTTCTTTTTATTTTATTTTATTTTTACTAATGTATTACTTATTATTGTAGATTGTCATCTGAGCTAACAATGAAGCTCCCCACATAATGCAACCTATGAACACAACCCACCAAAACCCCAACCAAATGGTGCCTGCCCACCATCAGTCCACCAGATGAGACCACAACATCCCCATGAACAATGATGCACCACACAAGGAGATGAACCACACACCCACAGTAGCAGGTGTGTGTAATGCACCCCCCCCCTCAACAGCACAAAAAGAGCAGCAAGGGCTGCTCTTTTGCATTGTTTTAATTGTTAACTAACAAATTGTTTATTATTCTAGGATATCACCTGAACCACCCATGAAATGAGAGCCCCAAGCCCAACACACCAAGGAACACCCCCATATGTAACCCAGGAATGAGAATGCACAACACAAGGCCACAGGGACCCCAGATGAACCACACCCACTTTGGTGGGTGTGTGATAATTCTAAGGTAAGTACAACCATGCAAAAGGAGCAGTGTATGCTGCTCCTTTTGTGTGGCTCTTCTATTTTTTCTTTTACTACCATATTTACTATTCTAGATGGTCAAGCCAAATGACAACCCACCAAACAAACCCCCCTGGGGAATGATGATGTGACCAGCCATGACACCTGCCAAATGAACCATGCCAATGATGACCAGCCAGACCAAACCCAAGAGAGTACCACACACCTGCTTCTGTGGGTGTGTGGTAATTTTAAGGTGAGTACAACCACACAAGAGGAGCAGCATGCACTGCTCCTTTTGTGTGGCTTTTCTTGGTTTTTATTTTTATTTTTTTATAACATATTATTTATTATTTTAGTTTGTCATCTGGACCCAACACCCATGACCCCACTGAACAAACACAGGAGAATGACAACCCACCTGCCAAATGAATCCTGTGAACAGCAACAAGTTGAAACCACAACACAAGCCCTGGATGAACCCCACACCCACTGAAGTGGGTGTGGTAATCTTTAAGGTTAGTATATATATACATGTCCAACTATGCAAAAGGAGCAGCAGGGGCTGCTCCTTTTGCCTGGTTTTTCTTTTTTTAACTACCTTATTATTTATTATCATAGGTATTCTTCTGAACTGTCAGGGCCATGCTGTGATGAGAGCACCAAACAAGTGTAAACACAAATAAATCTGGCTAGTCTGGTGTAAGTCCAGCTGAGTCTGAATGAATCTGGGCAAGAGTAAGATAGTAAGAGACAGGAGAACGGAAGAGGAATCCTGCAGCCCAGAAGGGTCTGGGCAGAGGTGAGCACAGCAGTCTTTAAGCTCACAAAGTCAGCTGGAAAACACTCGGAGCTGTAGTCCAGAGTAGAAGTGGAAATCCTGAGAGACCAAAGCTGAGTCTCTGGATGTCACCCCAGACTACTTATACATAGTTCCTATACTATGGGGGATTGATTGCTTAACGAGAGGTGGTTACAGGGGGCAGGCACAAGAGGGGGAACGGGCAGGGGAGGGAAAGTGGAGGGAACAGGGACAGGGCCAGGGGTAAGTGTGTGGGAACCAGAAGTAAAGGAAATGAGGAAATGAAGGGGAAATGAAATGGAGGCGGGGACAAATCGGAAACAGGCCAGAACCAAAACCAGAAACAAACCAGGACCAAACCGGAATTAACTGGGAAATGGATGAACTCTGACATGAACCCACATCCCCCAACCAAAGCCACAACCCTGCAAAGTGAAAACACATGACCACAGGTGAGGGGGAATCCCAATGGTGAAGCACAAAACAATGTCCCTGGTACCACACACCCACCCAAGCAGGTGTGTTAGATAGTGTTTTATTTTTAATTTTAATTTTATAGACAAATACCACATGCCTGCCCAAATGGGTGTGGTATGTTTTTTGTGAATTTTTAAATAAATAAATAAATAAACAAGTCAATAAAAACAAAACACAGGACTGAAACCCCATGGAGCATATGTATAATATAGTGATAATAAATAAATAATTATAAATGGAACACATTATCCCTGATAAGCCCATATGGCCTGCTGCAAGTCTGAGATTCTCTAAGTCTCAGTTTTGGTCAAGTTTCAGCCAATTTTCAGCCAATTCTGGGCCAGGAGGTGAAATCATAAAAATGGCCATTTCAGCCAGAATAGTGATGGGATTCCAGTATTTCCTTGCCCAGTTCAAGGAACAATGTGATTATCAGAGCAAACCTATGACTCATAAATATTCATCATTGCTCAAGGGGGAACTCAACAGGCTCATGATCTATGCTATTGATTAGGTCAATCAAAGCTGATGGGAGCTCATGCAGCCTACTGGAAGTATCACCTCAGCCATCCATCCCCTGTCAAGCCTCAAGACAACTTGCATCCTATTACATTGTCCAGCAGCTCTGGTTACACCTCTGGGCCTCAAAGCAGTGGTCTGTTGCCAATAATCCCCCATTCATCATCAATAATCCCCCATCCATCAATTCTCTCCCATCCATTGTCAATTCTCTCCCATCCATCATCAATTCTCTCCTGTCTGTTGTCAATAATCCCCTGTTCATTGCAGATAATCCCCCTTCAGTATGATGCCATGACCTGTCCCCCTCCTGTCCACACACCAACTAATAGTCTCTTTGCAATTGGTGTCCCCAGGTTGCCAGAAGGTTGCCCACACCCAGATCCACAACCCTGGTATAACCTTGGTCATCCTGGCACTTCTATGGCAGCAAACCCCCCACCTGCTGATCTGCCCCTTGCCACACACCCTCAACCTGAAGGTGCATGCAACATGTATGGAGATGATGGGATCCATTTTTCATTTGAGTGGTGGTATCATGAAGGTGGGTGGATGTGGATGGTGAGGTTGCTCATGGACCTGTGTTTGACAATGATTCCCTCCTTTTTTCCCAGGAGGAAGCATGTGATCAAGGTCATATTGATGTGATGTGAAACATGGATGGTGAGTGGGTTGAGGTCCCCCACTGTAATAATCCCATTAGAGGTTAGCCTCAGTAGTGTGGCTGAAAGAAGTGACATAAAAAACAAAATAAAAAAACAAAATATCAAAACTACATGAACCCAGAGGCACAATACCAGCCTTCTGCTTTTTCTGCTGTGATGGAATCACAAGCTGAGTGAAGAAAAGTCAATGGCATGTCTTTATCAATATCAGGGATGCACATCCATGCTTTGATCAATGAAAAGGACTGTTCTATTGGGTTGTAATCAGGTGAGTAAGGGGGCAGATATAGAAGAATACTGCCTATGATAAGTAGCATCAGGAAGGGAATTGCTGGAAGCTCATGTACACACCTGTTTCCTCTTCTATGATCTGTCAAACTGCTGGCCCATGATGAATTGAACAGTTATTGAGAAGGAGAACACTGCATGGTCCTGGATATGGACACATGAGGGGAGCCTAGGTGGTAAAAGTTTTCACATGTGTAAAGTAGTAGGAAAATGGACAATACTCACCACTTGCTCTCAAAGAAATCTCTCAAACACTTCCCCTGTGACTGCTCCCTCCACAATATCATGAGCAATGTATCCATCAATACTGAGAAGTGGCAGTATCAAATAGTGCTTCCCCCAAATGAAAGGAGCACAAGTGTAACACTGGGTGCCAATCCTTGCATAGCCCAATTTCCACACCACCATCCAGTCATCCTTTGAGCTCTCATCCATACACAGGAGCATGTCAGGATGTGTCACAAGCTTGGCCACTTTGTTCAGAAAGGCCATGTGAAGCAATTTGTTGCATTCTTTGACAGCAACAGTGACTTCCTTGCAAGAGATAGATAATTGGTTGAGTGTATGCTTGATGGTGCTGACAGATACATGGACATCATGTTCCCTCAAAAGATGGTCTTGAATCTTGTCCAGGTAGAGGGTATTTTCATGTTCAATGAGTGAATCAATGAAATCAACATCTGTGCAATCCAAAATATGGTGCCAACCCCTCCTATCTTGGTTGGGATGATGGGGGAGACCATACTCAGAATGGAGCCTCAGTGTGCTGTACATAAGGGTATGCTTGACCCCAAGGACATGGCAGATTTCAGTGAGGCTCATTCCATCAGCACAGAGAGCAGGTATGTGCACTTTGAGGTTGTTGGAGTATGCTCACAGCATGGAGGTAGTAGGTAGTACAGCAGCAGAGCCTTGACAGAAACACTACCCATGGCAGGATGAATGGGATGAATGAGTACCAAATTGAGACTATTGATCAGATCTGGATTTTTTTTTTTCTTCTCCACAGTTTTTTTTTCACACCAGCTTTTTTTTCCCACCTACATTTTTTTTGTGTAGTCTGCACTCATATGCAAACAGCTGTAAGTGGCACTCAAACATCCCACAACTTGGATTCTGATGCACACAGACATTCAGAGGTGTATATATATCAAGGCTTTCAACAAAATCCCCCCCCCATGCATATTGCCTGCATGGGTGCTTACATAGCAACCCATATATAGTAGCTTATGCAATATTTCCTTTTATGGCTTCTTATGTAATTTTCCTTTTGTAGTTGCTTATGTAAAATTATTATATATGGATGCTCAAGTAATATTACTATATGGCAGCTTATGTGAGACTATATGTGGTAGCTTATGTAATATTACTATATATGGCAGTTTATGTACTGTCTTTATATGTGTCAGCTTATGTAATATTTCTATAAATGGCAGCTTATGTAAGATCTCTCTATATGGCTGTTTGTATATATATGCACAGCCACTCCTGGCTTCCAGACCTTCCTGGTCCAAGTGTCTTCTCTGAGCCTTCAGAGATACACCCAGTCTTTAGGAAATGGTTTTTCCTGATGTAACCAATTAAGTCAGATTGCACACTGCAGTGGCTGTGGGTACTGGTGTAGCCATGTGAGAAATCTTGAGAGATGAGCCACATATTTGTGCTTCTGGCAGCCATGGAAGATTGGGATGCATAGCCAAAGTATGTCTTCCAACAGCCCAACAGCATCATAGATCATCACTGTCAGGATCAAATTGACATTTGCTTCCACCTGTGGACTTACCTGTCAGAGTATCATTCCTCATCAACTCTATCATATGGTGCCTACTTCTTCAAATGCTCTCATCTCCTCTCCCTCAATTCAGTGAGGGGGTTATTGTCATCCTTGCCATTATTGGCATTTCTCTTATTATTATTGCCCTTGTTCTATCAGGCCTCAACCAGCAGGCTATGGGCTGGGTAGTCAACCAGTGGCAGCATTGGTGCCATTGTCAGCACCTGTTGTTCCCTTGCTCCCTGTGTGAGTCCATGCAGTTGCCAATCCAGACTCCTCCTCCTGCAAAGGACTATAAGTACTACTTCCTGCACACAGCCACCACAGCCTCCACAGCCCATCAAGATGATACATCCCCATCACAGACACAGCCCATCAATCAGCCTCCACAGCCACCATCACTAAACCTCACTAAGCTGACACAGCTGTGTTACAAATCCTGTGTGCACCTCCACATGGCTATGCCCTAACTTCCTTATGCATCCCCCTTAGCATATATACTTCCAAGGCAGTGTATGCCTGGGTACTCCAAAGGAGTCAAAGGAGTCAAAGGACCATAGTGATGCTGAGGGAGTAGGGATTGGGACAGGTGGTGCAGGTTCAGGGACTGGGGGTGGAGTAGGAGGAGTTGGGGGATCACCAGTTTCAATCTCTCAGGATTCCCACTGTGATAGGTGTGACACTTGTGTGTCCCTTGTTGTGTGGTGTATACTCAGGATTCCCACTGTGATAGTGTGTGGTTAATTAATCTCTTTCCTCTTTCTGTTTGTGGCTTTGACAGCAGTGTTGCCCTGACAATCACATCAGACAGTATGTGATACAACAGTGCATCTCAGGCATCTCAGTTGAATAGTAAATTATTTTTGAATGTGATGTCCTGCTCATTCTTTGTCTTCAGTACCCTTGAATCTTCCAGTTGTTCATTGGCAACCACCTAATGCACCCTCAAAATAGTACCTCTTAGGTGGTTTGAGTTTGCATCTGCAAACCACCTAAGAGGTGTTCTGAGTATAGGCATGTCTAAGACATGCCTGAGGGGTATTTTTGGGGAATTTTTTTTCTAAGTTCACTATATAGACATGTCTAAAATAGCCCACCACAGGCGCTGCCCGGGAGGGTTTGTTCACTGGCTGGAGAGTGTTACAGGTCTAATTTAGGCATGTCTAATAAGATATTTTCTGGAGCCTTAGAGGTGTCTATCATCCTTACTGTGTGTCTACTGGTGTCTAAATCAACATTTTGAGCCCAAGACCTCTGGTGGCAGTACTAATAGGTGTCTAATGTTGTCTAGATCCAATAATAATCCAATAATAATGGTGCTATTGTGGATGCATGTCTACTAGTGTCTAAATTATAACAAAGGCATCTGCTCAGGGGGAGATCATTAGACATGTCTAGAGATGTCTAGAGATGTCTAGGTGTGTCTAGACATATCTAGACAGATCTAGTCATGTCTATAGTCATGTCTAGACATGTCTAGTCATGTCTATAGTCATGTCTAGACATGTCTAGTCATGTCTATAGTCATGTTTAGTCATGTCTATAGTCATGTCTATAGTCATGTCTAGACATGTCTAGTCATGTCTATAGTCATGTCTAGACATGTCTAGTCATGTCTATAGTCATGTTTAGTCATGTCTATAGTCATGTCTAGTCATGTCTATAGTCATGTCTAGACATGTCTAGTCATGTCTATAGACATGTCTAGACACATCTAGACATGTCTATAGTCATGTCTAGACACATCTGGACATGTCTAGACACATCTGGACATGTCTAGACACATCTAGACATGTCTAGACACATCTAGACATGTCTAGACATGTCTAGACAAGGAAAAGGTGCATTAGGTAATATCCCATAATAACTTTGGATATCCAGTTACATAATAAAGTGTTTCTTATTTAAAAAAAGCCTAAATGCGGAAATTGTATGAAGTACATCCAAATAATATTTAGCCATCCAGCCCAATGGAGGCCCAGGACCAGGGGGAGGTGCCTGGGATGGGTGGAGGGACCCCTAAGGACCCTGGCTGAGTCAAGAAACCAGGCCCAGAGCAAGTGGCTAGTGCCTGGAGAGATGGGGGCAGTAAAATGAATACCGGAAATTGCGGAATTGCCGGATCTGAACCGCTGGGCGGTTCGTTCTGAAATTTGGCACATGATTGGGGACTATTAGGACAAAGAACATATTAAAATTTCAGCCAATTCCGATCAGTAGGTATTGAGATATGAGGAAAACAAGTTTGGACACTGAAAATTAATTTCCTCCCCTTACAGAATACCTGGGAACTTGAAAATTTGCACAGAGTATGATAATATAATGTACTAATTATGTGCCAAAAATTATCCCAATCCACCCACTTTAAGGTAGGGAACTGGACAATGGATACCAGAGGCAGTGAAAATTGCCAAAAAATACCCAATGAGCAGACTATTCTGAAACTTGGCATGTGATTAGACACTGCTCAGGTGAAGAACATATTCAATTTTCAGCCCAATCCATGCAGTAGGTACAGAGATATGAGGCAAATAGGTTTCAACCTTGAAAATTGATTTACTCCCCCTACAGACAAGATATGGACTTGAAATTTTACATGGAGTATGACCATGTAATCAAATAAATATGTGCCAAGAATCAGCTTATTTTGTTTACTTCTAGGCATTGAACTCCCTTTTCAGGCAAAAAGGGAACAAAAGCCTACCATAAATGTAGAACACTCCACATTAGGACCAAACTAAGTGGAATAGGCTTAGAATATTATAACACTGACTATATCCAAAAATGAAATACATTGGATGTGTGGAAGTGGTTGAAATTCAGGGGGAGGGGGAGGAAGATCAAAAGTCAATTATATAAGATGTAGAGCAGAGGTTGCTCTAATATAATGCCAATAGTTTCATACATATATGGGGAGTATACATACCAAATATCAGCCTGATTGGACTCCATCTAGGCACTATTCCACAGCACTCCCCCCTAAATAATAATTTCCTCCCCAGAGCCTTCCATCCATGCAATGGCCCTGAAAATTCACCCTTAGGTCAGCCAAATACATTCATAACATTCCCCAAAATTTCAGATTCATGACTCCAGTGTGAGAGTTTCCATAATATTTTCAAGTTTCACTGACATACCCCCTCCAATTTGGGCACTTCCAGAGCTCCAATCACTCCCATTGTTTGTAGGCCACACCCGGCCACCATTTGAGGCTCAGGCCCAAAATTTCAGCCCATTCTAAGCACTTTTGACATTGGTCACATGATCAAGATCCCCCCCTCCCCCTGCTTCACTCAGTGATCCAATCTGTATGAAAGCTGTTGCCATCTGTAGTAGTAGTATGTAACAGTGTATGATTCAAATTTCAGAACATTCCATGCAATATTGATTGAGTTATTCAAGAAATATTCTAGATCTATTCAATTTGGGGGTAGAGGTACGGTATGTAGTGAAATTTCACTACATACCATACCTCTACCCCCCAAATTGAATAGATCTAGAATATTTCTTGAATAACTCAATCAATATTGCATGGAATGTTCTGAAATTTGAATCATACACTGTTACATACTACTACTACAGATGGCAACAGCTTTCATACAGATTGGATCACTGAGTGAAGCAGGGGGAGGGGGGATCTTGATCATGTGACCAATGTCAAAAGTGCTTAGAATAGGCTGAAATTTTGGGCCTGAGCCTCAAATGGTGGCCGGGTGTGGCCTACAAACAATGGGAGTGATTGGAGCTCTGGAAGTGCCCAAATTGGAGGGGGTATGTCAGTGAAACTTGAAAATATTATGGAAACTCTCACACTGGAGTCATGAATCTGAAATTTTGGGGAATGTTATGAATGTATTTGGCTGACCTAAGGGTGAATTTTCAGGGCCATTGCATGGATGGAAGGCTCTGGGGAGGAAATTATTATTTAGGGGGGAGTGCTGTGGAATAGTGCCTAGATGGAGTCCAATCAGGCTGATATTTGGTATGTATACTCCCCATATATGTATGAAACTATTGGCATTATATTAGAGCAACCTCTGCTCTACATCTTACATAATTGACTTTTGATCTTCCTCCCCCTCCCCCTGAATTTCAACCACTTCCACACATCCAATGTATTTCATTTTTGGATATAGTCAGTGTTATAATATTCTAAGCCTATTCCACTTAGTTTGGTCCTAATGTGGAGTGTTCTACATTTATGGTAGGCTTTTGTTCCCTTTTTGCCTGAAAAGGGAGTTCAATGCCTAGAAGTAAACAAAATAAGCTGATTCTTGGCACATATTTATTTGATTACATGGTCATACTCCATGTAAAATTTCAAGTCCATATCTTGTCTGTAGGGGGAGTAAATCAATTTTCAAGGTTGAAAGATGTGTCTAGACATGACTATAGACATGACTAGATCTGTCTAGATATGTCTAGACACACCTAGACATCTCTAGACATCTCTAGACATGTCTAATGATCTCCCCCTGAGCAGATGCCTTTGTTCTAATTTAGACACTAGTAGACATGCATCCACAATAGCACCATTATTATTGGATTATTATTGGATCTAGACAACATTAGACACCTATTAGTACTGCCACCAGAGGTCTTGGGCTCAAAATGTTGATTTAGACACCAGTAGACACACAGTAAGGATGATAGACACCTCTAAGGCTCCAGAAAATATCTTATTAGACATGCCTAAATTAGACCTGTAACACTCTCCAGCCAGTGAACAAACCCTCCTGGGCAGCGCCTGCGGTGGGCTATTTTAGACATGTCTATATAGTGAACTTAGAAAAAAAATTCCCCAAAAATACCCCTCAGGCGTGTCTTAGACATGCCTATACTCAGAACACCTCTTAGGTGGTTTGCAGATGCAAACTCAAACCACCTAAGAGGTACTATTTTGAGGGTGCATTAGGTGCAGCTGGTGGGCATGTTGTAGGTGCTCCAGTTTGACACCATGCATAAGTTTAAAAGAGCCCAGTGGCAATGCTCTTGAATGTGCTCTGATTTGATAATGTCCAGATTATCATATGCAAATGCCATGATACAGGATGTGCCAAGTGTCTTTAGTGTTGCTTTCTTTTCAGCATGAATTGATGCCAACTTCCTACCAAGGGTTGCTGTCCCCACTGACACTCCACCATGAGCAAGGACCTGTTGCACAGACTCTGGTATGTTTGTGGCCTCTAGAAAGAATCCAATCACAGTTTGCATCATGCTGCACAACTGATTTGTATTCTAGCTCATAATAGAGATGACCTCACATGCCTTCTGTTTGCATATTTCCCTTCAGATGTGATTTATCAATTTATGACTTGATGGACATACAATCACAGTATAGAAGAAGGGTTGGGAGCTTTGATGACTGTCAAATAAAAATCTGGTTCAACCAGTGTGTAGATGGGAGACTGTGTTTCTGTTATTATTCAAATGGGTTGGTTTGCTTCAATGGTTCTGCAAGATGTGTATGTGTTCAGTGGAGAATAGGATGTGATATGGACTAGCTGTAGTCAATGATATATTGTGGATGCTTATAGGAAGGCTTATATGTAGGGGATGCTTATAAGAAGACTTAAACATTGTTTGTGTTATGTTGACTTGTTTACTGATATTTGTGTGTTCTTGTTTACATCCTCCTGGTCAAAATGCGGATATCTGTGGGTTACAGACTGGTCAGTGCTTGGTTAGTCTTGTCAGTATGCTTCTCTCTTTCTTTCTTTAGAACCTGACTTGTATTTCATTATGCTTACTTTTCCTTGGATGTCCAGCAACTCTAACCTTAGGTTCTGCAACTATCCTTGGCTTTAGTATTTCATGTAGAGGGCTTCCAGTAGCCCTGCTCAATTCTGCTCACCTCACCTCAACAAATAACTTTTGTTGCAACTTGGCATGGCTATAAGATTTCCTGGGCCTAAAACTAGAAAAGTTGCAGTCTAGAAATGAGTAGACTGTATTCCACTTCCAACTGATCTGTCAGCCCCTGGTGTCACAGGACCCAGGTCTATAATGCAAGTCATTCAGAGTTCTAGGGGCCTGGATGCTAAAAGATTAGTTGTTGAGGTGAGATGTGAAAAGTTCATCTCATGAAAATGGCTCAACTTTTTATTTCACACAGCAACAAAAGTTAAAATAAAAGAAGTTGAGGAGAGGTGTGTTAGTGGTGTGTAAGCCCAGCAGGCACATGGCTTTACCAACAATTCATAACTCGCTGTATTTACTCATCCTTTTCCTTTTATTTCTCCTTTTACTCCTTTCCTACACAACCAGTGGAAAGCTTCTCCCACGGGGAGTTTGGTGCTGCCCCAGATTTAGCTATCCTTCTGCTTACTTAATAGTGTAGCAGTTTAGTAGCCAATCCAGGTCCACCCGAATGCATCTTTTTCCATTCACTCAGTCTGCTATTCGCAGTGCACTGGACTGTGCACTGCGACCTACATACTGCATGACACTAGTCATGAACATCTTCGGTCCTACTGAACCCGGGAATACATCCGTCACATCCATTACCATCTGCCTGGCTGTTCCCAGACAATATTCTCTCCTACCCGACTTGCTTGCTCCATCGTCCAATGAAGCTAATAGTCATAAGCCCAATCCAGAGCCTCCTCCTCAAGTCACATGTCGCAATAACCTTAGTTCAGACATGACTGCACTAACATTGGTGGAGTGTGTAAGAACCCAATCACAGGGTTCCATACTCAACCTTTCTGGCCTCGACTGGGCTCTCAAGAACCTTGTTGAAGAAATGCCTAGCCTCCTCTCGCACAGGGTGGACACCTCAAGAGGGTGGGTACTCCCCCAAAAAATTGCATGACTCAAGGTCTCGACTGGGCCCAAGGGGCTGAGCCTAGAACAGAGTCTGTTTCCAGTTCTGTTTCCACAGCCTCTAGCCTCATGAGTACTGTGTGGAAACTGGGCCACTTAGCATGGCAGACTACCTCGACCTCATGGCCAGGTGTACCTGGGGCCTTACTTAAGGTGTTCCCTTTGACTCCCAAACTTCCCTCCTTATGTCGAGGGTACGTCATGCCTGTGTCCCACAGCACACCTAGGGACCCCCGATGAGATACTTCAATGGCCACATCCACACCCTCCAAGGGCACCCAATCCTCGAGCAATGAGGCCCATGTGAGTGCCCAACCAGTTGATCAGGAAACATTGCATCGCAGGGCCCTACTAGTGTCCATAGCCAACTCTGTCTGATGTGAACAGGGGACTAACACAGCTGCCGACATGCATTTAATTAATACATCCCTGTACCACCTGGCGTACAATCTCAACGTCAAATCCTTGGCTTTCACCAACACTATCGTACAAGTGGATTGTCCAGGCCAACCTACCGTCTACAAGCCCGATGTAGAGTTCTGTCTCACCCTGCTACAATGCGGCCAGATTCTACAGGACTCCACAGCAGAGATGGCCAAACACTATTTCCTAACTGTACTGGATCCATACCTGTTCGATCCCAGAAACATACTATCCATACACTTAGAAGCAGGAGTCACCTCAGAGAATAAGGTCTCTCAACTTGCAGCCCTACCCCTACATCAACTACATTCAGGTCTAAAGGTCATCATGCAAATTCAGAGTGTTGATGAAAACAAGTCAGTAGCATACATGACCAACTCCAATGCCCAGGGATACACTACCAGGGTCCTGGAGGACACTTCTAGGACAGTTTCGCCACTGGCTGTATACTCAGTACATGAAAACGAGCTAGCCTGGCATAACCAGGAGGCCCCCACACCCAGGACCCTCATTAGTGATGAAGGCACCCAACTGCCATGACCCCGATTTGAGACCCAACGACCTCGTCCTTCAGTGGATCCCCTATGACAACCTACCCAGGTGAGCCATTTCTCGATACCTAGGGCCCCCAGAATGGAGACCCACGATCATAGGATGGAATCCATTCCCAGGCCTGTGGTGTTGCCTCCTGTAGGACAGATGCTGCCTCCACAGGGAGGTTTGAATGGACAGAGGTGGAACTCCCCTGGTGGAGGGCCCCCTGATGATGATGGGTTGAGCCATGGTGGAAGAGAGTTACCTGGGGGAGGTCCACCGCTGCACTGCCGACAGCCAGGGGATCCTAGGAACGGATTCCCAAGCAGGGGAGTGCCAGATGGAGGTCCACCAGGTTTGGGACCCCCAGAGGGTGGACCAGCACCAATTGGTACACCAGGGCCACCAGAGGGGCCCTACAACCCAAACGTGTACTACAAGCCAAAGTTTAAGCTCGAATTCCAACCCAGCAACTTGCCAGAATATGACGGTCCGACAACTCCTTCATAACATGGACAGAGGACTTGGACCGGTATGCCGCAGGCAGCCGGCATATGCGCGAGCAACTTGCCTTTGCAGCCACCATGCAGTTTACCAAACATGCTGACGTCTGGTGGCGAAGCCTACCCAGTGCCACCAAGAGCCAAGCCAGTCAGAACTGGGATTCCCTGAAACATGTTATGCGGACATGACTACTGGGTAACTGTTGGTATGACAAGCAAGTCACTATTTACAACAAAATGCGTTATCGCAACCAGGGCATGAAAAGGAAACCCCCATGGAATGGCTGATGTGGAAGGTACGAGCCAGACGTGTACTACACCCGCCACCCGAGGCCTTCAACCCCGCCTTTGATTCGTTGGAAGTAGGCACTATCATGGAACATGCTCCCCCTTCCTGGTGGGCGTACATGGACGTGGACCTGTGTCACAACACCGATGCCTTATTCACTAGGGTCAAGGATCAGGAAGATGCCTTATTGGAAATATCCAATCTGGCCCACTCCTGTCAAGCCGAGGACATTGCCAAAGATGTTCTGAGACGAGTACAGGAGGATCTTAGGCATAACCATTACTGCACTTCTGCCATGGTGGCTAGTCCCAGTGCCACAAATTCGGGGTTCCAGTATGAAGTCAGTGATGTCAAATCTAAGAGAAAGCCTATTCAGCCCTGCCGTCACTGCAGTAGTGAATGGCATTATGACTATGACTGCGGTTCCTACAAGAAAGATCCCAACCGGGCCAGGCCAGCTGCTAGCACGAAACGTGAGACTGCCTACCAGAAGGCCTATGTGGCCATGTCTTCTGGATCTGAGGAAGCATACCAGTCAGCCATGATGGTGGCTCATGAGGCCCTCAGTAGTGGGGAGGAAGAGGAGACTGACGCTCTGTTTGTCGTACCTGATGAATTGCCTGTTGAGGGAGCTGCCTGTTACGTCTCTCTGAGCAAGGGTGGACTGTCCCCCAACCTGAACACTGATGAACCTACTGTTTCCCTCAAGGAAGTATACATGCCTGAGCCCATTACTAAGAGACCCCCAGGGCTAGCCAGCCTTGGAATGGACGCCTTTAAGTTGGAATGTTGTATAAACAACCCCGAGGGGTCTATTGTTGAAGTAGTCGCCGATTCAGGGGCCGCAGCCATGTTGGTATCGGCCCATTGTTTAAGGTCCCTAGGAGACCGTGCCCCTATCATTAAGCAAGGGCTAAAACTGAGGCTCTTACACCTCATGGGTGAGGCAAAATGCCTGGGTTATGTCATACTCAACCTGTACTTCCATAGTCAATTGGGACCTGTACTGTTACAAGGAGTTGAAGCCTACATGGTAGAGGGAATGAATGCCAACCTCCTAATTGGCGAAGACACTCATCAAGCATGGCAGCTACATACCATGAGGCCCGAGCATGATGCCTACTGGCAAGTAGGAACCAGTCAACACCATATTCCAGCCATCCGGGTAGCACGAAACCAAGAAGCCTTTGCCGCCTCCTGGTTGCCTGGGACCGAGCCCCTCAATAAAATGACTGATCTGGGTCATCAGGACTCCTGCCCCCCAGCCTCGCAACATATGGGAAAAGGGAGGGTGATTGCCACCGAGGATGTTTGTATACCGGGAGGGCATGTAGCTCAGGTATGAGTAGAAGGAAACTATGACCGCCATAATGGTCTACGACTGATAGAAAAGCATATATTATGGAGGGACCATCATAGCTTCCTGGCTTCTGTCAACTGTATAGTAGACACTGCCGAGGAAATTACCCTACCAGTTGCCAACCCCATGCCGACACCCAGGATGGTATGAAAGGGGGAAGAGCTAGGATATATGTTGGACCCACATGAATGTCTCAGCTGAGCCTTGGACCTAAGCCCTGATCGTAGAACGTTGTTTGACCAAAGGGCCCACTTCATATGAGCCTTAGTGGAAGGCTCCCTTAACAAATGAGAGTTGGATTGCACAAGGAGTGATGAGGAGTTCCAGAGGCAAAAGGATGTCCCGCTGACTGAAACAGCGGGATCTGAAGACTGGGTCCCAAAACTGCTGAACCAGGGGATGTAGAGGAGTTAAAGTCCCAAGACCTTGAAAAACTGATCGATGTGGACCCCTCCTTGTCTGCAGAGCAGAAGGTCCAAGTTTACAAGATTCTGAGGGAACACCAGATGGCCTTTGGATTCGATTGGCATCTAGGTAAACATCCCATGAAGGTGCACATAGAACTGGTCCCAGGTACAAAGCCCATCTTGGCCACACCGTACATCGCCTCACCAGCAAAAAGAGAGCTCATCAACAAACAGCTCAACCTATGGCTGAAGCAAGGAGTAATCGAACCATCGAACAGTCCTTGGGGGCACCCATCCTGATAGTCCACAAGAATGGCAAGGACCATCTATGTGTGGACTGGAGAAAACTGAACATGGCTACAGTGTCAGACCAGTTTCCCATACCTAGGCAAAGTGATATACTCCAAGCCCTAACCAGAGCCCAATACCTGTCTTCCTTTGACGCCTTAGCAGGGTTCACCTAACTCAAGTTCGATGACATCTCCCAACCTTACATGGCCATGAGGACCCACCATGGACTACACCAGTTTGCATGAATGCCTTTTGGATGGAAAAACGGTCCTCCCATTTTCCAATGTGTGATGCAGGAAATCCTGTCTCCCTACCTATGGATATTCACGTTGGTGTACATTGATGACATAGTGGTCTACTCACACACATTCGACAAGCACCTAAGCCATATTGCCATAGTCCTGGAAGCCATCAGAAAGTCTGGTATTACCCTAGCACCCCACAAATGTCATGTGGGCTATCATAGTATACAATTATTGGGTCAGAAGGTATCACAGCTGGGGTTGTCTACCAATGCTGAGAAGATACGGGCCATCACAGCCTTGGCTACCCCACACCATCACAAGGACTTGGAAACATTCTTGGGCATGGCTGTATACTTTGCAGCATACATTTCACAATTCTCCGGCATTGCCGCTCCACTGTTTGCGTTACTAAGAAAGGGCATGCCTCGGCTATGGAAGGCTGAGCATGATGAGGCATACAGTATGATGAAGCAAGCACTGACATCTGCACCAGTACGAGGGCACCCTATTCGGGGCCAAGGGTATAGGCTGTACACGGATGCCTCTGATGTAGCCCTCACCAGTGCTCTGCAACAGATCCAGCCAATACTCATCAAAGACCTATGCCAGACGAAAGTCTATGAATGACTCCAAAAGGCATTCAAGGAGGGAGGTCCCATACCTGATTTGACATTAAAGCTTTCAGACACACACAATGACCGCTGTAAGCAGGATGGTTATTGAACCAATCCAACTACTGTCCACGATGTTGAGCCGGGGACGAAAGAGGGGATCACAGATCTAATCCGGATGTTCAGGTTCGAGTGGGGGAAGGTCTTTTGAACAGGGGAAATTGCAGTGAGCCAACAAAGCCCAAGCAATTAAGTGAGAATGTGTCTTTCAGTCAAATTACCACACCCTAAGAATCTCTTCTTGAGACCTTAGTCAAAGTGTAGTTAGAATTCGCTTTTTGTAGTGAGAAATCACCCAGGGACCAGCAGCTGTTCAAGGAGCTTCAAACTGGAGGGAGGGGGAGAACTAATGAATTTGTGTGCTAGCTGCACCTAATATACAATCCAGACTTCGACTCAATAGAAAGTGAAAAAGTCGGACTTAAGGGACACACAGAGAAAAAGAAATCAAGTTAAAATCTTCAAAACTGATGGAGATATTCCAATTTCAAGATAAAAGGGGAGATTGACACATTACATGCTATTCCTCCTTCAAACCTGGACAAGTTCCCTTAAGGAAAAGTGGAATAGGTCGCCCTGAGGGTCTTCTCCATCGGACATAAGAGGGCCGGAAGTAATTCGCTATTTTGAATGGTGGAGCAAAGGGGGAGTCATGGGGAGGGAGTTGTCTTGTGAAAAATGGAGTTCGCGTCCGCTCGTTTTGCCCTTGGTACCGTTCGATGCGCATTTTCAACAGCTTTCAGGGCATGGTCGTTTCGAGTCGATCCGATCAAAACTGACAGAGAAATTCGAAAAATACTCCTTCAGAGTATGAATCATGGCAAGATATTGTTACAGGGACCGCATTTTTGATCCGTTCGTTTTGTGTTTGGTACCGTTCGATAGGTACGATTCGTATCTTTCTGGGCGCGGTCGTTTCGAGTCGATCCGATCAAAAATGACGGAGAAATTCGAAAAATACTCCTTCAGAGTAGTGCAGCCCCTATCTGGATCATGTGATGGATCCGCGAGTCCAGAATTGGAACTAGGCCCGGTCCGCGTCGTTACATAATCACAATTCATCGCCCTTAAGGCAATAGGATGGCTTGGAAGAGCAGGCAAGTCATCCAGACTTGAAGAAAGATGGCAAGTTGAATTGCCTTGTCCAAAGAAAATGGACTTGAAGTAGGGCATAAACTGCCCCTTTTTGATGAGGACTGTTGAAGTCCGACGGATAGTCAATAAATTGACTGGTAGACATGGTAAAGGAATGAGGCGATATTATGGGTTGGAAAGGGGTAGGAATCCAATTGATTTCTTGAATAAACGAATGGCGATAAAATTAAATGAGCGCAGTGACATATAATTGATTCGTTCGTAGGGAAAATGGCCTCGGATGAGGATTTCTATGGTGTAGGGATTTATCCCTCCAACACCGCCCCCCCCCCAAGTACTTGGGGCAATGCCTTCGAAGACACCCTTGTCCATGTAGAGAGGGTTATCGCTTACTGGAGTCATACTTGCAAACCCACTGAGACCCGTTACTCAGCCACCGAATGAGAAGCCCTAGCTGCCAAGATCATGCCGCCCTACAATGGGCCAAAACTTATGAGAATGCCAACTGTCGGCTTAGTGCCTGGGGTGTGGTTTTCACAGCCTTCCCGGGAATGACAATCGTTCACTGACCAGGGTGAGTCCACTCCAACATGGACCCCCTATTGCAGCTGTTGCAAACCCCAGAAGTAGTATCACCCCAAGATCAGGATATCCCAAGACTCATTGTAAACGACAAAAGCCAAGCTAAGGGATGGAACTGGGCCACCCACAATTCCAGTTTGGGCAAAGCGACATTCATGTTGACACAAGCCCAGAAGGCCGCACAAGAGGGAGCCACAATGACTGACAGGGAACCGAATCCAATCCCTACTGACAGTCACGAACCACCCCCACTAGACCAACCTCCCCCAGGGCTGAACCTGTTCATCTCCCCCAAAACAGTACATCGGTTCCGGGAAGGGTACAACCAAGACCCTGAATTCAGGACTGTATGGGCATGAACGGAAGCCATGCCCACCAACAGCCCTCCTCAGGAGCATAAAGTCAATATTGAATGATTCTGGTGATTCTCTAAGGGCAGCAATGGGCTACTCCTCTTTAAAGATGCTATAGAAGAAGGGTTGGGAGCTCTGATGACTGTCAAATCAAAATCTGGTTCAGCCAGTGTGTGGATGGGAGACTGTATTTCTGTTGTTATTCATTGGGCTGGTTCGCTTCAATGGTTGATCACACTCTGCAAGACGTGTATGGTGTTCAGTGGAGAATAGGAAGGGATATGGACTAGCTGTAGTCAATGATATATTGTGTGGGATGCTTATAGAAAGGCTTATACATCTGGGATGCTTGTGGAAAGGCTTATACATTGTTTGTGTTGCATTGGTCTGTTTACTGATATTTGTGTATTCTTGTTTACGTTCTCCTGGTCAAAATGCGGATATCTGTGGGTTATAGACTGGTCAGTGCTTGGTTAGTCTTTGTTAGTATGTTTCTTTCTTCTTTCTTCAGAACCTGATACGTATTTCGTTATGCTTACTTTTCCTTGGATGTCCAGCAACTCTAACCTTAGGTCCTGCAACTATCCTTGGCTTTAGTGATTCGCGTAGAGGGCTACCAGTGGCTTTGTCTCAACAACCTTGAAGATGACTTAGCTCCAGATGGCTTATAGATAGACTGTTCTTTAGAGGCAAGCAGAAAAGTTGACAGTGGTTGACAGTAATGATTTCCAGAGGAGATTATTGTGTGGGGGTACAGGAAATCTACCAGCTTTTATACCTTTCTGAAGGTGGCTGTGTTTAAGAAATATGACTCCCCCATGGGTGAGTCATATGTGAGTCATAGGTGAGAACAAAAGAAAAATAACAAGATGATGTAATAATGCGGTCATAGCTGAGTCATTCATAAAGAGAACAAAAGGAATCATGAGGGGTGATGTCATAGTGATGTCATTCATAAAGAGAACAAAAGGAATCATGAGGGGAGGTGATGTCACCAATTTGCTGAGCATGTGGAATGCTTGGAGCATGTGGTCACTGACCATGTGGAGCATTCTGGAGGCGAAATGAAAGGATATCTCCGGGTTTTGGAGATTAATTTGAGCATAGTCCAGTGGTTAAGGTGTTTTGTTGTTGGTTGATAATAGGAACAAGTGCATAGGATGGGATTCGATGCAGAAACAGCAGTTTGCATCCGTAATAGACATTCTTGGTATCATTAGATGCGGATTTTTCACAGCTTTCTGGGCGCGGTGGTTCCGAGAAGATCCGGTGTAAACTGACAGAGAAATTCGTTTTTTACTGATGGGTGTTGATTCTGATAGTAATATCGCTCTGTAGAGTTCAGTTTTGATCTGTTCTTCGCGTGCTCGGTACCGTCGGATGCGGATTTTTCATATATTTCTAGGCGCGGTTGTTCCGAAAGTATTGAATGCGAACTGACGGAGAAATTCGTTTTTTACTGGAAATTCCGGATTTTGGTAGTAAAATTGGCCTGGAGAGTGCAGTTTTGGTCCGTTCGACTTGTGTTTGGTACCGTTCGAAAGGTGTGAATCGTAGCTTTCTAAGCGTTATATGGGCGTACCTCTCCGATCAAAACTGACGGAGTTATAGAACGAATTCGATTTCCGCGCGTAGCCGTAATTAATTTCATAATTGGTCATGTGATCCTCCAATGGCTGGAAGTGGTGTGATTTCGCATTTTCTGATACTGGATGTTTTTATCTTCCACAACGCCGATAATCACACAAGGTTGTGCATCCCCGCTAAAGAGCAACTCACCCTTATTAAGGAAGCCCATGACTCCCCCCACGAATCTGCCCATGGCTGGTGGGGAAAAACACTGGAATCCCTACAACAGGGGTTTTATTGGAAAACTATGTGAAAGGACATGCTAAACTATTGTGAAACGTGCAACATCTGCCAGAAAACCAAGCACGACCGATTAGGGCCTAAAGGATACCTACGGCCCATCAGTATACCCAAACTACCCTTTGAGGTCATAAGTATGGATTTCATGACAGGCCTCCCCAAGTCAAGAGGACAAAATGCCATACTAGTCATTGTAGACAAACTCACGAAATACAGCATCTTCATACTGACCACAACCCAAGTCTCAGCAAACAGAGTGGCAGCACTACTGCACAGAGAAGTATACAAACACTTTGGGTTGCCCAAACAAATCATAAGTGATCATGACCCCTGATTCATAAGCAGCTTCTGGCATGCCCTGGCAGATTACTTCGACACTCAACTAGCCATGTCTACCTCGCACCACCCCCAGACAGATGGACAAACTGAAGTCATGAACCAACACTTGGAAACTATGATACAGTGCTACGTCAATGCAGACCAAACTGACTGGGCCGAATGGTTGGATGTACTGGCATCAGCCTACAACAGAGCTGCCCATTCCACCACACAGACCTCACCTGCTGTGCTCCTGTTTGGTTATATGCCCTGCATGCCTCTATGCCTACTACAAGAGTCTGCAGGGCTAGTGCTCACAGACAACCCATTAGTGGATGACTGTATCAGTGCCCTACACATCTGCAGAGATTTAGCTTGGGATGCTATCATTCATGCTGCCAACACACAAGCCTATCTATATGACAAGAAGTGAAGGGCCGTACTCTACAAAGTAGGTGATGAAGTACTGTTGAATCCCCACTCGTTGGAACTTGTCGACATCAAAGGGACAGGACACAAACTTATGCAATGACAAATAGGCCCCTTCAAAATTACGGAAGTTATTAACCCTATGGCCTACAGGTTAAGACTCCCAGATACAATGCCAATGCACAATGTAGTCAACCTGGAACACCTCACCCTATACAAGCATTCCCAGGATAAGGACCAGCCTACAATGGTCAACCCACAATGAGACCTACAGGCTTCTGAGGAATACGAAGTGGAAGACATCATAGATTCTAGGTACAATAAAAAGAAACGTGCCATGGAGTTCCTAGTACATTGGCAAGGATATGGGCCTGAACACGACTCTTGGCAATCCAGCCATGACCTTCGCAATGCCCCAGAGGTACTAAAGGAGTTCCATAATCATGCTAAATAGCACACAGCCACAAACTCCACACCTCTGCTGGCCCTACTGATGATCACTTACTGAATTCAAAGACCACAGCCCAGCCCGCTATGTAGGCAATGCCTACTATGGATACACTTCCACGAAGTGTTGCATAACACGTTTACACTGCCCATCGCATGACTTACTCACACTGGACACATGGGAATCCTTGACATCCTAGGCCAAAGACCATTGTATGAACTAGTCACCTCAGCAAAGCCCCTCAGTCTACTTGCAGCCTTCATCCCCACCTTCCTGCAGCCGATCTGCAATGTCAGAGACATGAACAAGCAATTTTTTGTTCAAAATGAAAGCTTGGATGCACTATGGACCTCCTGGGACTACGCTTGGGCCCAGGCTGATGAACTTGAATGTGGCTCCAGGTTCCTAATCCCCGCGTTCATTAGAGCAGTGCGATATCAGATCGATGCACCTGATCAAACCTGATTCAAGAATCTATTCAAGCCCTGGTACTGCATCGAAGTGCTACATGCCCGTTACCTACAAATTACATGAGTAATAGCCATATTACTAGCTTACGCCAACTACGTGGTGGCCCACCAACTGTTCATCAACACCCACCCCCCATATGAACGCTTAGAGGATTTGCCCAGAGTGCCCTGGCACCTCAGTGCGCCTGTTGGCTTCGTTTGGAATAAGCCAACCAAGGACACTGACAACCCTCTCCTCTGGAGACAGTTGCACACATACCAACTTCACGCATTCACAGACTCAGCCTGCATGATAGATTCTGTAGAAGCTCTGCCCAAGGCTCAACAAGTCCTACTCAATGGCAAGTACTTCACCACAGACAAAGCCCAGCAACAAGAGCCCTTACTCCTTTGTGCTACCTTTGAAGGTGATGCCCCTCCCTTCCCAGGAGAAGATGATCATGAGAGCTACAAATGGGAAGACATCTTCCCAGGGCCGCCCCCTTGCCCCGACAATTTCGACATCCTAGATAATGCCATGAGGCAACTGTACACGATATCGTACTATCAACTGGATGGGACCTTCATGACAGTGGCTGAATGAAGAGTAGTCGATGCCAGTCCTATACCCACAGAAAACACAGACGGACTGACTAGCCTGCAGCCCGATGTCCACATGGCCTCACCAACCTGGGGAGACAATCCCCAACCCACCGAGACCTCTGGAAGTACTTCAAGGAGCGACATTGACAGAGATAATTGGTGGGAGGGACTACCTAATCAGGTGAGTCTGCCTACAATGGTGCATCCTGACTCCATCCAGACTTGCGCTGACTACAAACCATGCCCAAGGCCATGAGGATGCCCATGAGACCCCCACACGGGACCCAACTGCATTGCTGGAGTCCTAGAAGAAGACCCACACTGGCGACCAGGAGAGGAAGACCCACCTAGGTCGGACAGCTCATACTGGTCTAGCTCCTCATGACGACCCTATTCTCCTGAACATCGCACCTGTGCTCAAGACTCCACAACCAATGACCATGAAACGTGATGGTCTTCCCCTCCATGGGCCTTGGAACGATACCACCCCCCTCCTCCACCCAACCAAGCGGCCTTCTACATGGCAGGTGAGGCAATCCTGCCTCCCAGCCCCAGATCATGGGCTGCATGCCCTTCATAAATGCCACAGACAGGTCATGGCAAGTAGCGCCTATCATCCAATTAGGCACCCCCATGGACAGGCCAGATCGCCTCCAGCCGCATGACCAAGCCGAACTTGAAATGGCCCACACAGGTACCAGCGGATCTCGACACTGGGCCATATGCTCAGAAGTCCGCCGCAACCAATACTGCAGTGCACAGGACAGCGATGAGGACTTGTATCCCAACGCTTGCCGAGGACACTCCTCACAACATTAAAGCCTTGCACCGCAGGACTGGGGGGCAATGTTAGTGGTGTGTAAGCCCAGCAGGCACATGGCTTTACTGACAATTCATAACTCACTGTATTTACTCATCCTTTTCCTTTTATTTCTCCTTTTACTCCTTTCCTACACAACCAGTGGAAAGCTTCTCCCACGGGGAGTTTGGTGCTGCCCTGGATTTAGCTATCCTTCTGCTTACTTAATAGTGTAGTGGTTTAGTAGCCAATCCGGGTCCACCCGAATGCATCTTTTTCCATTCACTCAGTCTGCTATTCGCAGTGCACAGTCCAGTGCACTGCGACCTACATACTGCATGACACTAGTCATGAACATCTTCAGTCCTACTGAACCCGGGAATACATCCGTCACGTCCATTACTGTCCACCTGGCTGTTCCCAGATGATATTCTCTCCTACCCGACTTGCTCGCTCCATCATCTGATGAAGCTAATAGTCGTAAGCCCAATCCGGAGCCTCCTCCTCAAGTCACATGTTGCAATAACCTTAGTTCGGACATGACCGAACTAACAAGGTGAGCAGAATTGAGCAGGGCTAGTAGCTTGGTCTCAACAACCTTGAAGATGACTTAGCTCCAGATGGCTTTAGATAGACTGTTTTTTAGATTATCAGCAGAAAAGTTGATAGTTGTTGACAGTGGTTGATTTCCAGAGTGAGGAGATGGGGGTTCAAGAAAATCTGCTAGCTTATATACCTTTCTGAAGGTGGCTGTGCATGGAGCAAGAACAAAAGCTATGAGATCAGTAGAACAAAAGAGTAATAACAGAATGATGTCATAATGCAGTCATGGCTGAGTCATCCATAAAGTGTGATGTCATAGTGATGTCATTTATAAAGAGAACAAAAGGAATCATAAGGGGAATGATGTCACTAATTTGCTGAGCTTGTGGAGTGGTTGGAGCATGATGTCACTGGACTTGTGATGTATCTTGGAGCTCATGGGAAGCAAAATTAAGGGATATCTCTGGGTTTTGGAGATTAATTTGAGCCTAGTCCAGTGGTTAAGGTGTTTTTGTCACTGGTTAATAATAGGAACAAGTGCATGGGGTGGAATTTGATGCAGAGACAGCATTTTGTATCCATGATAGGTGTTCTTGGTACCATTCAATGCATATTTTTAATAGCTTTCTGGGTGCAGTGGTTCCAAGCAGATCAGATGCAAACTGATGGAGAAATTCATAAAATACTGGTGGGTGTTGGATTTGACTGTAATATTGTGCTGGAGAGTGTGGTTTTGATCTGTTCTTGGCATTTTCAGTACCATTTAATGCATATTTTTAACAGTTTTCTATATGCAGTGGTTTTGAGCATATTGGATACAAACTGACAGAGAAATTCATTAAATACTGAAAGATTTGTATTTTGATAGTAAAATCAGTCTGGAGAGGGCAGTTTTGGACCATTCAGCTTGTATTTGGTACTGTTGTTGGAGGGACCAATCCCTACTACATGCAAACCCCATCTGAGGATGATCTTCCAAATAAATGAACCAATTTCCATGTCAATCCAGACATCAATTCCCACACCATCATTCATTTGAGAACAAGCTTGAATCCCATATGTCTAGAATCCACAAATCTGTGTCATTCCTTTACTCATACATGAGCCAATTTATTGTTCATCTGCAGCACTTCAACAGGCCACCCTATATTCCACTTTTCATGCCATACCTCAATGTGGCAATAGCAATTCAACTTGCTTGCTTTGTTTGACCTTGGAATACTCTCTCTCTTTTGACACACACTTCCTGTTGCCTCAAGGGCAACTCTAACAAATTGAAATTATGTAATACAACAGATTACACACCCAGGCCTTGATTCTGACTTGTGGACCTGTCACATGACAAATAGGGGCTAATGTGGTGCTCTCAAGGAGTAAAAGTAGAATATCTCCATCAGTTTTGATCAGATCAACTCGAAAAGATAGCACCCAGACATCTATGATTCACACCTTTCAGATGATACCAAACACGAGCCAAACAAATCAAAACTGCACTTTCCAGGCTGATTTTACTATGTGTTTCATATTTTCATTCAGTATTTTTCAAATTTCTCCATCAGTTTTGATCCAATTCATTTGTGACAAGCATGCCTAGGAAGCTGTCAACAGTCTTCATCCAATGGTACCAAGGGAAAAATGCTCTGATAAGCACTCAGCTCTCTACAATTCAACTCCCCCATGTCTCATTCCATTATTGCCTCCACTTTTTTTGATTATTCATGGCAATTATTCTCTTCCCCTCTTACATCCAATGAAGGTTACATCTAGGACAACCAGTTCCACCTTTCCTCAAGGGATTTTGTTCAGTAGGAGAGGATGAATAGCTTGGTTAAGCCATATTCCCTTATTCTGAGTTGATTTTTAAATATCTCCTTCAGTTTCAAAGCTTTTGACTTGATTTCTTTTTCATCATTTTTTCCTTAACCCCACCTTCCTGCCAGTTACCATAGCATTTTTCTGTGATGTAATTAAGTGCAGGAGATATGAATTTCTATAGTCTTCCCCCTCCCCAGTTTTGAGGCACTGATGTATTGCCACTGGTTCCTTGGGTGAATTCCACCAAGACTACTACACTTTGTGGGCCTCAAGAGCAGAGCCTTAGGGTGTGGTATTGTGACCCAGATTCATTCTTTGTTCTATTACTTGGGCAGGTGTTGCTTACAGCATTAGATTTCCATCCAAAAAGACCTTTATTCCTTTGAGCCTCAACATTTGGATTAATCCCATGGTCCCTTCTTTTCATTCTCAATTCTCACTTACACCATTTGAAAGGTATGAATCATAGCTTTCCAAGTGTTATATGGGTGAGCATTTCTGATCAAAACTGATGGAGTAATAGAACTCAGTTTCTGCACATAGCCATAATTAATTTTGTAATTGGTCATGTGATCATCCACAGGCTGGAAGTGGTGTGATTCCACATTTTCTGATACTGGATGTTTTTATCTTCCACAGCAGTCCATTCCCCTTTTTCAATTGTCCCCCACTTCCCTCCCATCTCATCAAGCTCAGGCATCAGATCCATATCTCCTCCTTCATTATCTGAATCCTCCAATGCCCCCATGTCATCCACACCCAGCCCTCCCCATGAATATGATGGGATTCTGAAAGCCACTTGCCACTAGCCATTGAGGGATCAGAGGCAAGCAAGCTCTCTGCAAGCCACCAAAGGGCAGGCACCTCTTCTTGGAGCTTAGCAGCCAAGCATGTGAATGAGAAACTTTGGATGTGCCCCACATGAAGGTGGGTGGCATTGGTACACAAACCAAAGTGCAAGCCAGCAACATGATGCACATCAGACATATATATGCTCTTGGCTTCTTTCAGGAGCCATGTCTCAACTGATGCATGGGTATATTGGCTAGTGTACAAGGCCTGTAGTACATCTGCAATTGATAGTGAGGTGATAATGCTTATATGTGATGGGATTTGAGTCCTCATTGAGGTGGATAGGAAAGAGGAAATCTCCAGGAAGTTGCTATGCAGACATTCAAGAACAGGGTTAAGCCTCAGTGTGGCAGTCAATTCCATTTATGTTGACAAAAGAGAGTAAACTATATTCCTCTTAGTCCAAAGGCATGATGATGGAGAGGAGGGGCTAGCAAATGGAGAAGTGCCAAGTTGGCAAAGGCCAGTTTGCTTCCAGCCATTGTTCACATCATCTTGTTGGCTGGGACATTGCCCTGTCTGGGAGGTGTTGGAGGGAAAAACCCCTGCCACATAGAGTTCCCTTTCAGCATTGAATTTTCCAATGAATGAATTAAAAATGTAACAATATGTCATCCAAATAACAATTCTTTTGTCTGTTCAAGAATGAGCATGAATTCCATATGCTTGAAAACATGTAAATGGAATGCTCATTCCCCCTGTACATGAGTCAATCTCCAAAGGTCTTCAACAGGCCACAGGGACTGTATTCATCTATGCCCTACCATAAGCCATGATATGGTGGACCCAGCAATTCAACTTGCCCTTCTGTATATCATCTTGAATTCCCCTTCAATCTGCTCATATGAATCTTGTTACCTTAAGGGCAACTCTAACAAATGGTGATTATGTAATACAACAAATTACACACCTGGGCCTTCATTCCTACTTGTGGATGCATTACATAATCAAATAGGGGCAAATGTGGCACTCTCAAGTAGTATTTGTTGAATTTATCTGTCCATTTTGATCTAATGAACTCGAAAAGGTAGCGCCCAGAAAGATATGATTCACACCTATCCAACAATACTAAGTACAAGTCAATCTGATTAAAACTGCACATTCTAGAATGATTTTACTTTGTAATCCATGCTCTTAAGGAGTATTTTCACTTTTCAAAGTCAATTTGTGTCCAATCAATTCTGAATATAGCTCCCTGAAAGCTGTGATCAATACCTATCTAATGATACCAATTATGTGTTTATCAGATTGAAACTGAAGCTTCTGGAATGATTCCACCTGCTAGTTCACATTCAAAAGATGTATTTCTCAAATTTCTCTGTCAGTTTTGATCAGATTTGCACAAAACAACCATGCCTAGAAAGGTATTTAGAATTTCTATCCAATGGTATAAATGGCATCACAAATGAAAAAGAAATCGGTGTTCTGCATATGAATTTCCCCCTTGTCTCAGGAGAACATCATTCCTCCTTCCAATTTTCAAATATCAAATATTGTCCAGCAGCCTTATATCCGAAGGATAGGACATCCAGGATAACTTATTCCACCATTCCTCAAGGGAATCTGTCCAAACGGGAAGGAGAAATAGTCATTTTATGCTTTATCCTATCCCCAGCCTTGTAAATTGAATATCTCTGTCAGTTTTGAAGCTTTTGACTTCATCCCTTTTTCTACATATTTCCCCTATCCCCCTGCTACCATCGGATATTTTATCTCATAGCCAGGCTGTATATTAAGCAAACTGTGTTGAAAATTCCATTGTCTTCCCCCTCCCCAGTTTGAAGCACTGAAGTATTGCTGCTGGATTTCCAGGTGAATTCCATCTGAGGACACTGCTCCTACTGCACTTTGTCTAAGGCTACCAGACTAGGACATTGGAGTGTGGTATTTGTGGCATAATTTCCCCTTTATTCATCTGCTTGGGCAACTACTGCTTACAGTGGATTATCCTCTATCCTAAAGACCCTCTTACACTCGGACCTGAATATTCAGATTATTTTGGTGGCCCCCACTCTTCATTCTCAATTCCATATTGCAGACTGTAGCAGAGATCCCCCTTTTTCTCTTGCTTACAGAGGGGAGACTAGGCACCTTTCTTTCCCAACCCCCACCCTTCATTTTGTTTCATCACTTTGTTTACTGGCTTAGTTGTGAGAGCAGCAGATAATCCCACCCACTGTTACAAGTCATACTTGCAACCTTGCAAGATTAACCACAGCTATCCCACAATCACATGACTTTGCTGCCCATTGCTTACAACACCCAATCCTCCTCCTTTATTAATCCACTCCTTCCTGCTGACATCTCCCTGTCCTTTATTCATCCTTCCCTTCTTAGTAACTACCTTACCAATCCCTCCTTGATCTCTCAGTATATAAGTAGCTACCTTTTGTAACCTTGCTCCTTAGAAGATTGAGAATATATTGTCTTCAATTGAACTCTCATCCTCACAATTAAGCCTTTCATCTCTCACAAACTCTTCTCTTGTGTTAAGCTTCATTGAGAATTAGTCTTCTGCCTCACTCCTCTCACATACTTGTCTTTTGCGATCTCACATAATCCTCATGCTGTGACTCCTCATCAATCATCTTAAGGAATTCCCTTTTGTACTTGACCCAATTACATAATCGCCTCCTCATACTATGAATGACCCTTAACACCCACCTGCACAGTCATATCTGCTGCCATCATGCACCAAGATTGGCAAAGCAATTGCTTTGCAATCTCTCACAACCATGCCAGTAGAGACAAAGGTTTTGACTGAAAAGCAATGGATACAGACTCACTAGCACAGTTGTATCCAAGGTAAACAATCCTTGGTGTAAACATAAATGATGCCAGTCATTATAGCATCTTCCCTGCATTGTTAATTGGACTTGTTCTTCAGGCTGTCTCTTATTGCTGTTAATTATTTAGTAATCATTTAATTTCAGATTTTGGAGTTTGTCACATAACTCAGATATATCTACTATACTCAAGAGCAAGCCAAGGGGGGGGGCATGTGATCAAATCTGGGAACATAGGTACCCCCTCTGGGGACCCTAAATACTTTTTTTGACCTCATTTTAGGGAGTCACTGGGGGAACCTAGGAATGCTTTATGAGGCTTCTGGATGGTTTTAAGCTGTAATACATTGATAATCAAGCTGCAGGTGATAACTGAGGTCACACTTCTACCCTTTGCCACTTATTTGGCTGCTGATCCTCATCCACAGACCTGTCTATCTTCAGTCCTGTTGACCAGTATTGCAATTTTGGGTCACTTGACCTCTTGGTGGCATTTCATGTTGGAATTGGGGGATGGGTGACTCATTGCTTAGTCAGCATAATCCTCGTATAGTGTCTCAGGATGTATCAAACCCTCATTAGCCTGAACTCCGATTGTTGCGTGAATCCCCGAGTGCTTGACAGTGATCCTTCAACATTTGGACACCCTCCACCCAGTCAGAGCCATATTCATTGACCTATAATAGAAACTTGAATTTGGTTCCTGGAGAAAATAGAAATAATGCTGACTCTGAGGTCAAATAACAATGCCATTCCTCTTTTTGGTCATTGATACGGCTCCTAGGCAGATAAGAGACTTGCTGGCGATACCAGGGATGCCCGCACAGTCAGGTCATGTGCCAAGTTCTCACGGGCTAACTTAATGCCTATATTTGGTCTTACATCCGTTAAGTCCGTATATCCACCTCGGCTCCGACAGATATAGGCGGATTTAAAGGGTACCCCCCCCTCCTCAGGTCTTCAGTTCATAATTCGACCTGAGTTCCAATATTTGATTCCTTACACCCCTTGGAGCAAGCGCAGGGAGACGCCATAACGACTGGGAAGGAGTCTGCCAGATATGGTGATCTGGCACAGATATACACCACATGACTGAGAACAAGTCAACATCCAAAGTCAAGGAAGTATCAGATCCAAAATTCAAATTCAAAGGCGGCAGCATCAAAATCAAAGTGAGGGAAGTCGGATCCAAATTCCAAATTCAAAGTCGTGAAAATCAAAGTTTAATAATTTTGTAAAGCATCATGTCATATCAGGGTCTTGGTCATTATTGTTGGTCCCCATCGAACATTTCGTGCTTCTGGGGGGGTATAAAAGTGGCCTCCGCGGCCCTAGCTCTACGGCGCACTAGCAAGGTGAAGAGCGGGATCGTGAAGCATGACAGGGCGATCCAAGCGATCAGGACCCCGGCGTTGAGACCCAGGTGGGACTTGGTATTGAAGATGATCGTGCGCGTTGCTTGCCCCATGTTGCTATGAGACCACGAAGGAGTCAGAAAAGTTCATGGTAGAGGAATATGGGAGGGAGATTTAGAACGCACTAGACTGGGATCCCATAGCCATATCTGATGAAAGAACAAGTGCATGTCAGATTGTTTCGATCAAATCGGGCGACGCTGCACGGTGGACTTACCTGTAGAACCATGGCTCAAGAACGATCGGAAGAGCAGCAACCGCTACATTACAAATGATCTGGAGAGGCATCAAATTCAGTGGTCTTGCTCATCGATGGACTTGCAGGGTATGCATGGCTTACGAGAGGGATGAGGAAGTAGCTCATAAACCTTTCCGTGAGGAGCGTGATCATTGCCTCGGTGGCCAGGCCGAGTGCGGCCATGCCCATGTAGGTGTAGAGCCAGAAGACGAAGAATCCGCCCGCACGAGTGTACCTAGCGAAGACCAGAGAGGAAAATCAGGAGGACGGCGGATGGAGTTCGGGGCGGAATAAAGCACTTTGCATTGAAGGGGACTTTAAAGCACAAGGCGACCATGGCGTACGAGAACGATACAGGGACGTAGAGAAGAAGCGGAGCGAGGACCCGGAGAAGTAAGAGGTCCTTTGTCTTCAGGTACGGTTCAAGTGCTTGGCGCATTACATAGCCTGAGAGCGTCTGCATGTGATGTGGATTTATGGACAGATAACATGTTGAGAATAATAGATGGACATACAATGACGAAGGCAAAGATGATAATGTAGATGGATCCGACCAGTGTCAAAGCCGATGCCACAGCCGCACTGAGGAAATTATATGATGAGTGACACTCCGATGACGCAAAATGCTGAAGATCATACGTATATGGCCGTAAATTGTCCTGTGTGTATGAGATAGGTGTAGTGATCGTCTGTGGTGCTGCGATCAGCGCTGCCAGCGCGGTAGCGTTTCCAGACTGGGAAGCTAGGTATCGCGCCGCATATGAGGCGGAGAAATTGGCAGCAGCAGCTGATATAAGTCCCTGGGTGAACGGGACGATGTACGTATTGGTGGCAAGTTCATTTCGAGCTTGGTTGTACATGAACACCAGCGCAGTCGACGGATTGTAACGTGCATCCCCATTTTGGCGAGCAGTAATCAGTTTCGATGTCGCGTTTGGTGATACTGCGTGGTGGGATATAAGAGTGTGACTTACCGTACACGAAAAGGAGTACAGCACTTACCGACAAGAGCGGCCCACGCCCGTTCCTCGACGACGTCGTTGGCAATATCTGCCTCGCTACCGAATTTGGATGCATCCTTGATGATCCATCCCAGCTTAGCTTGGGTTTTGGTGTTGATATTAGCCTGGACTGCCGTTCTCATGGCATTCCCGATATCACCTCCATCCAGATCTACGAACCAGACGGGTAGTCTGTCGGAATACGATCTCTGGTGGGCCAGAGAGCCAAAATATACAGGACTTGATAGAGGTGTGTGAGGTAGGGGTGCAATGCGAGGGCAACGACAACCTACATGCACGCCCACAGGACGATGAGAGTCAGAACGACCGTCCCCACCATGGCCTTGATATATAGCTTCCGCTGCTCAGCCACTTCTGGGCCCAGACTAGGCCATCACAGAGTCAATCTGGGAACTCGACAGACAAAGAAGAATGGACATGCAAGAATGAGAAAACTTGCGAGGTGGTGCACCAGTCATGATGGACTAGTTGCTCGTGGGAATACTTTGTCGAGACTGTAGGGTATTGCGCTTCGAACTAGCTGGATTGGAGACCACAACGTCGTCTGAGGAGGGTATAACTCAAGTCGTAAGCTGGACGCGAGTGTCCGCCCAGAAATCCAAGGGTAGAAGAGCATTCAATATAGCGTGCGTGGCATCAGAATATAGCGTGCGTGGCCTCGGCAAAACCGGGGAGTTTGACTAACCCTGATTGCTGAGATCATCAGCGCGGTCGCGTGGGAATAAGGTGGCTTCAGAAGGCGGCGCTATTCAAACGTCGCAACAGGCTTCTTTCTTGCTACACCCTTCTTTCTTCAGGGGATGCCCATCAGCATCACGGCCTGCGACATCGTTGAAAAACGCCAGAAATTTTGCTCACCCAAACCGCCCCCTGCTGAGCAATCTATTGCTTCCGGGTGTAGCTATTTATTATTTTTCATCACTAAGCCTTCCTCCCCGGTTTCATTCCCCCTGATTGGTGAGCTCTCACAATGCGAACACTCTGAAATTGCTTGAATGCCACGTGCGGTATCTCGCAGAACTGTTGAAACTGTTCGCAGTGATGCATCGAAGCGAAATTTCCCCCTCTTCCAGCGTGAAGTGTTGATGCTCGCCAGGTAGGTCTCCAAGCCACGGATCTCGCTGACATTCATGGCTTTCGCTGACTATGGTTTTTGAACCTGTATAAAGAGCTGGACACTACATTACTGAGCAGGAAGCCAGTAGCAGCATCCGACGGGGATCCGGGACAGAACTCCCTGCATATGAAGCTATGGGAAGAACACGTTAGTAAGGGCTACCTCAGCTGCACGAGACACGTTTCTAAGAAGCACGTTTCTCGATACAGCAATGGGTTGGTACTTTTATATTGAGAAATGCATTTCCAAAACATGTTTCGGGTGTAGCCGAAGTGGCCTGATGTAGAGTTCAAATTCACTTCTGCCTTCTAAGGAAATGATATTTGACATATGCCGTCATCAGCCTCTAATTGTACTCTCAACAATCAGACAAATGCACTGCCTCTATGCACTGTCAGCTCAATCGAAGCCACATTTGCTTCTCTTGGGAGTCATATCAAACTCGATTCACCGTTCCTGGAGTGGATCCTCAAATCCGAGCGGGTATCGGCGCCGTGCATACCGTACAGATGTATTATAGAACGCGAACTCCATCCCAGGAGGAGTGGGACTGGTACTTTATCCTCGTCGGGCTGGAGAACAGCCGGCGGATCGAGAATTGGCTCAAATAAGAGCTGACTGGTTCGGACCGTTGAGTACCCATCTTTCCGCTGCCTCCACGTGGTGTGATGCTATTTTCGGACGTAGGTGTGAAAAAAGGGGAAGGAACCCGTCATGTTCGGGGCCACAAAGGAAACCCTTCCTGAGGGTCTTGCAGGATCAAGGAGCATTGTCAGTATAGCAGAAGATAGGCTACCGGTGGCCCGTTTTTCCTGGTAAATTAAAGCCAAGTACAGCGTGTGGGCCCTGTGTGTTCACGTCCTCTCCATGTGACTGACGATGGGGAAAATGTAGATTACTCTACATTTGCTCATTTTGGACCTTGGGGAAGCATATGGAGGGGACTGGGACCCTCGAGAACACGAAGGGAGTGGCCAGGATTGATTTATCTGGGCAACAGCATTTGGGCGAGTAAGGGACAGGCAGGCCCAGCCCAGGGTAGGTATGTAAGGGATCGCATTCTTCCCTTTTATGGTGCCTTGTGCCTTACGGAAGTGGTAATTATATAAAGACCTCCTACTGCCAGGAGTCCAAGACCGTTACTGTAATTCTGTGCTATTCAAGTGATTTAGTTTGCTCGAAGATTCGCAGGAATATTGACCAAGCCAGGCAAGAACTGCGGTGCTTACGACTTAGCTCATGTCTTCTGGGACTACTCTGCTTCCCCTCCCAAATAATGACCCTGTTCCTCAGAATTACGTGTAGATAGAAGGCTGACAAGAACCCTACCATCGAAGCTGTCTAACTTTAGGTTTATGTGACTGACAGCCATTCTTGGCAATGCCCCAACGTCGCCCCCGAGAACTGCCTTCCACTTGTACCTCTGTGGTAGTTAGGCCCAGACATCGGCAACTGCATAGCCACTGAGTGGCTGTAACATGTCGAGTGTCGCGACTCGGGCTCTGGGGTGGACTCTACTCTGCCACCATTGCATGCTTGTAATGGAGCACAAGTCGAAGAAAATTCTACACCAAGTGGTTTTCCCCTCTTTCCTCGTGATATAGAGGCATGGGCGCTTTTTTCCTATAATGGAAGCCTCGAGGCTATGTCAAACCCACTTGTTCGACTCCTTTCTTCCGAGCGTTATCGACCACTGTGACTCACTTGGACTCACGATTCTGCTCCCTACATTGATCGACGTTTCATGTTAGTCTTCAATCAGTCCTGTCGTCTTTGGATCCCTTCTGATCGAGATTTTGGCACCGACGTGTAGCACACCCAAGCCCACGGACAAATAAAGGAGACAATGCCATCATCACCAAAATGGCTTGCACAGTTCCTCCCACACTTTAGGCCACGTCGAGCTGCTGCACAAAGGACGGGGGAGAACACGATAGTCGGGCCTATTTCGATGAACCCGATAGCGTCTGCTGAAGCCGCGCTTCGATGGATCTCAAAGGTCCCCGGCGGCGACAAGGTCCAAGTGAGGATCGGGGTCGCCCTACAGGTGATCAGGGGACTGAACGTGGTTAGTCCATCGATCTGTGTTGATGAGCCCAGCCCACTTTCCAACTTCGCGTGCTCGGTATTATTACTTTTCATCACTGAGCCTCCCTCTCCGGTTTTATTCCCCCTTGATAGGCAAGCTCCCACGACGTGAAGACTTCGAAATGGCTTGAATATCACGTTCGATATCTCGCAGAACTATTGGAGCCATTCGCAATGATGCATCAAAGCGAAATCTCTCCACTCTTACAGTATGAAGTGCTGATGCTTGGCAGGCGAGTCTTCAAGCCATGAGTGTCTCATTGACGTTCCTGGCGTTCTGCTGAATATCGTGTTTGAACCTATATAGAGAGTTGGCAGCTGCGTCATTGAAGATGAAGCCAATAGCAGCATCCGACGAAGATCCTACGCGTAAATCCCTCAGTACGAAGCTACGGGAGGAACACGTTAGTAATGCACGCGATATCCGTGTGTTCACCCAGGACTTCAAGTCGGCTTTGGATCAGTTTCGTGTGCGTTTATTTCCACCTTTCAATGATGTTCTCCGGATGCCGTTCTGCAATCAAGATCAATGGCGACCTACTCACTGTATGTTCTCTCAACAATCAGGCAAATGCGCTGCCGCTCTACCCTGTGAGCCCAATTGAAGCTGCATTGCTTCCCCTGGGCGTCATCTCGAATTCGTCATGTGCTCTTTCATCATTTATAGAGTGGATCCTAAAATCCGAGAGCAATGAGCACCGAATCGGTGCTGTGCATACTGTACAGCTGTATAGCAGACCACGAATTCCAGACGGAAGGTGGAACCAGAGATTTATGCTGGTTGGACTAGAAAATGGGCGCCAGATCGAGAATTGGCTCAAAATAGAGCTGAGTGGTCCAGACAGTTGAGTGCCGATATTTTTCAGTGCCTTGGAGCAGTGTCATCTGATTTTCGGGGCGTTGCTGTCAAACAGTGGAGGAGCCGTCACTTTCGGGACAACAAAGGAAACCCTTCATGAGGGTCTCCGCGAAGAGCGTATCCTTGCATATAGCAGAAGACAGCCTTCCAGTGACTCGTTTTGCTTGTAAAATCCAAGATGTATGCGCGCGGCACACGGGATTATGTGTGTTCATATGTTTTCCCTTTACTCTCCATGTCACTGACAATTGGGAAAACGCAGGTTACTCTAATCCTGCTCTTCCTAAGTACTCGAAAGCGATCAGCGCGAGCGATAATGTTTGGGCGAGTTAGGCGCAGGGGCAGCCAAACTCAGGGATATGTGAGTGATCGTGTGTCTCCTTTTTCTGCTCTCTTGTGGTTGGCGCGAGTGGTAATCGTACCAAGGCCCCTGCTGTCGACTCTTGCTAGAAGCACCCAAAAGTCTGTCGTCCATGGGTACATGTGGGCCGATATCGTCAATGTAATGGCAATGACGTACGTACCACTCCCAAAATATATTGCTGGGATTGCAGTTGACCAGGTTACTATCATTTGGACCCTCAGCACTGCCAATGCTTGGTATAGGGTTTGGATAAGGATCATCACGTCCATGTGAAGGCCGGGTAGCAGGCTGATAAAGCCCCGCACTCCAAAAAGGTCGATATTATAGCCTATAAAACGAACTTGAGGGTACCTTGTATTTGTTTGAACGATTGCGGTGGCTGTGACCCCTAGAGTCGGGTTGGGAAGAACGCCATCCCTACTGCAATTCTTCCAGTATCATTGCATACTTGTAATGGAACAGTCTGAGAAATTGAACATGAACGTGGCCTTCCCCACATGTGGAGGCGCGTGACTTGTTTGCTATTATTGAGTGTATGTCAACCACTTGCTCGTCTTCTTTCTTTCCAGTACTGTCGATCAGTCGGCCTCACTTGGACTCTCGTTTCTCGCTCTCCCCCATTGATCAACCTTCTGCATCTGTCATCGATCATGCTGTCATCTTTGGATCTCGTCTGATCCATCATCGATGTTTTGACCCCAACGTGCAACCCACACCCTAACCCGTAGAGGAATGAAGGGGGCAACAATATCGTCACGGAAATGGGCTCAGTGATTACCCTCATGCTTTGGACCACATTGAACCATTTCACAAGAGACAGGAGAGAACAGAGTAGTCGGACCGACTTCAACAAGCACCATAGCATCTGCCGAGAGTGCGCTTAGGTGGATCTCAAAGGTTCCTGGAAGCGACAAGTTTCAAGTGAGGATTGGGGGTGCCCTGCAGGGGACGAAGGAACCGAACGTGGTTAGTCTATTAATCTGTGTTGATGAGCCTGGCCCACTTTTCAACTTCGCGTGCTAGCTATTTATTATTTCTTATTACTGAGCCTCCCTCTCCGGTTTTATTTCCCCTTGATAGGCAAGCTCCCACCATGCGAACACTCTAAGATGGCTTGAATCCCGCCTTCGGTATCGCGCACAACTATTGGAGCCGTTCGCAATGACGCATAGAAACGAAATTTCTCCTCTCTTATAGTATGAAGTTCTCGTGCTTGGCAGGTGAGTCTTCGAGGCACGAGTCTCTCATCGACGCTCATGATGTTCCGGTGAGGGAGCCAGAGACTACATCATCGAAAATAATTCCACCAGCAGCGTCCGGCGAGACTCCGAGGCGGAAATCCCTCCATACAAAGCCACCCTAGGAACATGGTATATCCGTGTGTTCACGCAGGAGTTCAAATTCGCTTTGCATCAGTTTCGTGTGCGTTTATTTCCGCCTTTTAACTAAGTCATCTTCGCCGCGTGCCGTTCATTGAGGTCAAGACCGTTACTAACTGTACATTTCGTCGACAATCAGGAAAATGCGCTGCCGCTGAACCCCGTGAGCCCAATTGAAGCAGCATTGCCTCCCCTGGGAGTCGTATCGAATTCATCATGCGCTCTCTCCCCATTCATAGAGTGGATACTTAAATCGGAGAGGGTAATGGAGTACCAAATCGGTTACGTGCGTATGGTACAGGGCTACCATAGAAAGCAACTCATGCGGGAAGGGTGGTCCCGGAGATTTATCCTGGTTTGCTTAGAGAATGGACGCTGGATCGAGAATTGGCTCAAAATAGAGCTGGGTGGCCCGGGTAGTTGAGTGCTCATATTTTCCAGTGCCTTTGAGCGCCGCGATGCTAATTTCCAGGGGCTGGTGTCAATAAGTGGAAGGAACTGTTACTTTCAGGACCACAAAGGAAACTTTTCATGAGGGCCTCCCAGAACCACCGAATGTCTTCCATATCGCAGAAGATATGCTATCAGTGACTCATTTTGCATGGAGAATTGAAGACTTTTGCACGTGGAACACGAATCCTATGTGTTCGTGTCTTTTTCCCCTTGCACTCCATGTCACTGACAATGGGGGAAATGCACTATGGTATAAAATCACTCTCTGTGGATCTTTAGAAAACACACAACAAGGAATGAGAACCCGAACACATTGATGAGCTGATCAGCCTGAGGGATAGCGGTTGGGCTAGTGTTAGACGGGGAGGGGGCAGGCAGAAAGCTGTGAAGAAGAAACCAACATAATAAGGCAGGAACGAATTAGATGAAGATCACTTGATTCCTCTCTGTGGCGAGTCACTAAATCAGGGGGTGGAAAGTCTCGTCAAATCTGCACAAGATGTCTATTGTGGTTGTGGGTAGGAGATTGTTTACTAATCGAGTGGAAAAATCGAAACCCTAAGGGGGTCTCGCTCCCCTTTGGGGTATTGTCCTCGCAAATCTCGAAGTGTTGAGTACACCCTGCGAGTTGACCTTCCGGCCATCGTCCCCGCTGTTCCAGAGGATTCTGCTTCAGCAGCATAGGATAGGGGGGAGGGATGGGATTATAGCACGGGTGATGCGAATCTCTAAGTATGGACGGAGATGACGAACTCCGCAAAATTGACTACATTCAAGTCAAGTTGATTCAATGATTCGGAGCAGTCCAGTCATCCCCAAGTGCACTGCTACTGGATGTGAATATAAAATACATGGTTCAGTGTCGCCACATCGAATGACGTACAATATAGGTAAGCCACTGGTCGCTGGCGACCAAGTTATTGGACTCCCGAGTTGTTCTGAGTTGGAGTGTCGAACTGGTAGAGCCAGGAAAGATGTATGTGGATTAGATAATAGATTTTCGAGAGCCAAAGGCCATCGTCTCTTCTCTGAGAAACTGCGTGAATCCGATAAATTTTTTGAAAGAGTCTGCTTGAGATCAGCAATTCGATGACGAAATAACGAAATGCTTATACTTGTCACCCCTTGCACCATACTTAGACAATACTTACTGTTAGAACGAATGGAAAGTACATATATTACGTAATGATGTATATACGTCCTTCGGTCTTGCAACGTGTGCGCGTCGTACCACCTCCCCGCTCTTAACACTTACTCGAGAGTGGAGAGATACGAAGATGCCACCGACTGATTGTGACTCGTAACGTCACTGCACTGATTTCTTTTCGGGCCTCTGGGCCGCACGGGACCCCAGCATTATGGCCATTTGGACAGCTGCTGTGACCGTGCCATTCCCTGCTGTCCCAGGTTTTGACAAGGTCTCTGTAGCTTTTCCTGATCAGTTAATGAGTCAATAGAAGCCTCGAGGCCATGTCAATCCCAGTTCTGGAGTTATCCTCATCAATGTTTACCCGCAAATGTATACTAGGTGCCCAAGCCTGAGGGAAGGACATGAGAGTGTTATCTCCAAAGTGGCTCTTTCTCACCACATCGAGCCACAAGGGACAGGACAGAACTCAGTAGTGGGGTCCATTTTGACGAATGCAATAGTATCTGCTGAGAGCATCCTTAGATGGGTCTCAAAGGTTCCCGGAGGTGACAAGGTGCAAGTGAGGATCAGGGGTGTCCTACAGGTGATCAAGGGAGTGAATGTGGTTAGTCTATCGATCTGTTTGATGAGACTGGTGGACTTTCCAACTTCACTTGCTATGCATTGATTATGTTTCATTACTAAGCTTCCTTCTTTGGCTTATTTCTTCTTGATAGGCCAGCCCCCACCATGTGAATACTTTGAGATGGCTTGAATACCTCCTTCACTACCTCATGGAATTATTGGAGTCCTTTGCAATGATGCATTGAAGTGAAATCCCCCTACTCCTACAGCATGAAGTGCTGATGCTCGACAGGTAAATCTTCGAGGCATGAGTCTCTCATCAACGCTCATGATGGTCAGCTGAAAATTGTTTTTGAATATGTATAGGAGAGTGCATCGTGGAAGATGAAACCAACAGCAGCTTCCAACAAGGCTCCAAGGTGGAAATCCTCCCTCACAAAGCAACATGAGCAACATGGGGCTGATGCACTGGTTATCTGTGTGTTCACACAGGACTTGAAATCAGCTTTGGATCAGCTTCATGTGCATTTATTTTCGCTTTTGAACTAAATGATATTTCCAATGTGCTGTTCTGCCACTGGGATCAATCACTAACTGCTTGCTATATCCTCAATCAGGAAATGCACTACCACAGTGCACCATCAGCCCAATCAAGGCAGTGTTGCTTCCCCTGGGAGTCATACCTGTTGGAGTGGGGAGGAAAAGCCTATTTTAGGAGGGCAGAAAATGCCTGAACTATATACATGAACGTTATAGAAGAAGGGTTAGGAGCTCCGATGACTGTCAAATCAAAATCTGGTTCAGCCAGTGTGTAGATAGGAGACTGTGTTTCTGTTTATTCAAATGGGTTGGTTTGCTTCGATGGTTGATCACTCTCTGCAAGATATGTATGTGTTTATTGGAGAATGGAATGTGATATGGACTAGCAATAGTCAATGATATATCATAGATGCTTATAAGAAGGCTTATACGTCGTATGGAATGCTTATAGAAAGGCTTATATGTGGAGGATGCTTATAGGAAGGCTTATACGTCTGGGATGCTTGTGGAAAGGCTTATACGTGTTCGTGTTGCGTTTGTTGGTTTACTGATATTTGTGTGTCCTTGTTTACATCCTCCTAGTCAAAATGCGGATATCCGTGGGCTATGGAATGGTTAGTGCTTGGTTAGTTTGGTTAGTATGCTTCAATCTTCTTTCCTGACTTGTATTTCGTTATGCTTACCTTTTCCTTGGATGTCCAGCAACTCTAACCTTAGGTTCTGCAACTATCCTTGGCTTCAGTATTTCGCGTAGATGGCTTCCAGTAGCTTGGTCTCAACAACCTTGAAGATGACTTAGCTCCAGATGGCTTTAGATAGACAGTTCTTTAGATATTAAGCAGAATGGTAGACAGTAGTTGACAGTGGTTGATTTTCAGAGTGAGGAGATGGGGGGGAACAAGAAAATCTGCTAGCTTATATACCTATCTGAAGGTGGCTGTGCATGGAGCAAGAACAAAAGAGTAATAAAGCTATGAGATCATAGTGATGTCATGGGGGAGTCATAGTGGAGTAGAACAAAAGAGTAATAAAGAAATGATGTCATAATGCGGTCATAGCTGAGTCATCCATAGAGTGTGATGTCATAGTGAAGTCATAGTGATGTCATTCATAAAGAGAACAAAAGGATTCATAAAGGGAATGATGTCACTAATTTGCTGAGCTTGTGGAGTGGTTGGAGCATGATGTCACTGATCTTGTGATGTGTTTTGGGGCTCATGGGAAGCGAAATTAAAGGACATCTCCGGGTTCTGGAGATTAATCTGAGCATAGTCCAGTGGTTAAGGTGTTTTTGTTACTGGTTAATAAAAGGAACAAGTGCATGGTGTGGGATTCGATGCAGAGACATCAGTTTGTATCCGTAATAGGCGTGCTTGGTATCATTCGATGCAGATTTTTAACAGCTTTCTGGGCGCGGTGGTTTCGAGCAGATCCGGTGTAAATTGACAGAGAAATTCGTTTTTTACTGATGGGTGTTGATTCTGATAGTAATATCGTTCTGTAGAGTTCAATTTTGATCTGTTCTTCGCGTGCTCAGTACCGTTGGATGCGGATGTTTAATATCTTTCTAGGCGCGGTTGTTTCGAGAGGATTGAATGCGAACTGACGGAGGTATTCGTTTTTTACTGGAAATCCTGGATTTTAATAATAAAATTGGCCTGGAGAGTGCAGTTTTGGTCCGTTCAACTTGTGTTTGGTACCGTTCGAAAGGTGTGAATCGTAGCTTTCTAAGCGTTATATGGGCGTACCTCTCCGATCAAAACTGACGGAGTTATAAAACGAATTTCGTTTCTGTGTGTAGCCATAATTAATCTCATAATCGGTCATGTGATCGTCCAATGGCTGGAAGTTGTGTAATTTCGCATTTTCTGATACTGGATGTTTTTATCTTCCACAACATATTAGGTAATCAGGTGCAGTTTGTCATCCCCAACACCCCCCCTCAAATGGAGCCTGATTAGTATGCGATGTCTTCTGAATTGGGTAGGTCTTGATGTATCATATTTATGAGTTCTTGCACTGTTTCACTGGGTTTGGCCACAGTGGGGCAGTTGGCCTGGTAGTGGTCTGGGGATTGGCAGATGTAGCACAATCGCTTCCCACAAGGTTGGGGGATTGCTTGTGAAGAAACCTTGTGTGGGGCCCATTTGCCTTGGATTTCTATACAGCGGGATTCTTTGCTGAGAAGGAGGTTTGTAACGAACTCAGTTTTTGAATGAATGAGGGATGGGTCTCTGCCCGCAACTTTGAGGGAGGAGACAACATGGGTGATAGAGGTATTGTATTCAGTTGGGAGTGATGCAAAGAAGGTGATAATTTTGAGATCCTCATGGATCTCAATCCCACAGGCCTTGAGTTTGTCTGTTGTCTCTTCCAGGGAGCAGAGATGGGCATGGAGAGTGTTTATGGTAGGATCAAATTGCATTGTAAAGAGGTTTCAGCAAAGGGTGATTCGCTGGGCCCAGCTGGCCCCTTCATGAACTTCTTGCAAGATGTGCCACACCTCGGCTGCAATAGGAGATTTCTGTGTGTGTTGGATTTGAGAGTTGCTGACATGAAGGACAATCTCGGTGATGGCAAGACGGTTGTGGGTAGTCCAGTTCTTGACTGCATGGCTGGTCTTGGGGCCATCAGGGCAAGTCCTCTCTCCAGAGACAATTTCCCAGAGGTTCTTCCAAATCAGGAGCCTCTCCATATGGTACTTCCATACATAGTAGTTACAGTCATCCAGGGGTTCAATTTTCGATGCCATGTTACACAGGTGGTTGGAGTCCATAGTGGAAAAAAAAATGGGTTGGGTAACAACTGGATGTATCTTCAGTGGGGCTCAGGATCACACAGATCCACTGGCTCAATTGGGCACAGGGCACAGGATCACACAGATCAACTGTAGGGGTAGTTTCAGAGTAGTACAGGATCACCCAGATCAACTGTAGAGGCTAGTCCACAAGCACAGAGCTAAGAAGGCCCATAACCTGTTGGAGTGGGGAGGAAAAGCCTATTTTAGGAGGGCAGAAAATGCCTGAACTATATACATGAACATATTAGGTAATCAGGTGCAGTTTGTCATCCCCAACAATACCAAATTTATCATGGTCTCTCTTGGCATTCATCAAGTGGATGCTGGAATCAGAGAAGGCAATGGAGTACTGAATCAGTGCTGTGTGTACTGTTGAGTTGTATTTTAGACTGTGAAGCCCATCCCAGAGGGGGTGGACAGTGATATTTATCCTCATGGGACTGGAGAATTCCTGCTGGAATGAGAATTGGCTCAAAATTCAGTTGTGTGCTGACATTTTCTGGTGCCTTTGAGTGGTGTGATGCTGATTTTTGGGTGTTGGTGTGAAAAAAAGGAACTGTCACTTTTGGGACCACAAAGGTAATGCTTTGTGAAGACCTCCTGAAACCAGAAGGTCCCTTCCATTGTTGGAGGGACAAATCCCTACTACATGCAAACCCCATCCAAGGACAATTCTTCAGATAAATGAACCAATTTCATTGTCAATCCAGATGTCAATTCCCACATCATCATTCATTTGAGAACAAGCCTGAATCCCATACATCTAAAACCCATGAATCTGTGCCATTCCTTCAATTGTACACAAGCCAATTTATTGTTCATCCACAGCACTTCAACAGGCCACCCTAAATTCCTCTTTTTTATGCCATACCTCAATGTGGCAATAGCAATTCAACTTGCTTGCTTTGTTTGACCTTCAATCAGTCTCCACTTCTGATACACACTTCCTGTTGCCTCAATGGTGACTCTAATGAATTGTGATTATGTAATACAATGGATTACACACCTGGGCCTTGATTCCGACTTGTGGACCTGTCACATGATAAATAGGGGCTAATGTGGTGCTCTCAAGGAGTAAATGTAAAATATCTCCCTCAGTTTTGATCAGATCGACTCGAAAAGATAGTGCCCAAAAAGCTACAGTTTACACCTTTCAGATGATACCAAACACAAGCCGAACTAATCAAAACTGCACTTGCCAGATCGATTTTACTATGTGTTTCATATTTCCCTTCAGTATTTTTCAAATTTCTCCATCAGTTTTGATCCAATTCATTCGCAACAAGCACTCCTATAAAGCTGTCGACAGTCTACATCCAATGATACCAAGGGAAAAACTATCCAATGAGAACTAGGTCCTCTACAATTTAACTCCCCCATGTCTCATTCCATTATTGCCTCCGCTTTTTTGATTATTAATGGCACTTATTCTCTGCCCCTCTTATATATGACAAAGGGTATGTCTAGGATGACCAGTTCCACCATTCTCCAAGGGATTCTGTTCAGTAGGAGAGGAGGAATAGCTTGGTTAAGCCATATTTCCCTATTCTGACTTGATTTTGGAATATCTCCTTCAGTTTTGAAGCTTTTGACTTGATTTCTTTTTCATCATTTTCGCCTTAACCCCACCTTTCTTCTGGTTGCCATAGAATTTTTCTGTGATGTATATTAAGTGCAGGAGATGTGAATTTCTATAGTTTTCCCCCTCCCCAGTTTTGAGGCACTGATGTATTGCTGCTGGTTCCTTGGGTGAATTCCACCAAGACTACTACAATTTTTCTAGGGCCTCAAGAGGAGAGCCTTAGGGTGTGGTTTTGTGACCCATATTCATTCTTTGTTCTATTGCTTGAGCAGGTGTTGCTTACAGCTTTAGATTTCTATCCAAAAAGACCTTCCTTCCTTTGAGCCTTAACATTCGGATTGATCCCATGGTCCCCTCTTGTTCTTGATTGCATATCGTGGACTGTGGCTGGATTCCTCCCTCCATTTCCCACTTACACCATATTGCAGAAGATGCACTGCCAGTGGCTTGTTTCTTCCTGGAAATTAAGGGTGTGTCTGCAGTGATTAGAGATCTTGTGTGTTCACATCTTTTCCTGCTGGCACTCCATGTCAATGACAAGGGGGAAGCAATAATCTGTTCTAATATTGATCCCCCACAACCCCCTGAGCACTTACAGCAGGAAGCCCAGATTCCCCAAAACACTGACAGACTGATCACCTTGAGTGACAATGCTTGGATGAGTGAAGGGGGGCAGACAACCCTGCAACATGTGAGCAATTGTATTTATTCTTCTCCTTTTGTCTCTCTTTTGGTTGGTGGGAGTGGTGATTATATATGGGTCCTGGTGATTCACTCCCATGAAAAGCACCCAAAATCCTGTGGTCCATATATCCATGTGGGCTGATACTGCCAATCAAATGCTGATGATGCAGACACCACCCCCTGACAGGTGACTGCAGTTGAGGGTCCTATTCATTTTTCTTCCAGCTACTATCATCAGGAATCTGTCAACACTTGGTATCAGGTTAGGATAAAGGACTATCTCATCCATGCAAAGGCAGGGCAAGGGGCTCATACTAAAAAGGCAGAGACCATGGCATAAGAAGCCAAAATAACAAGTGAAATTGATGAAATACTGGTGCCCCTGGTTCAAACTCCAATTGTTCTTGACATTGAGGTGGTGGGAAAATAAAGCATGGAAGGGTCACAAAAGTTGGTCTGAATTATGCATAGCTACTAGGCATTTGTACCCAGAAGAATGCAGGTAAGAAGCTGTTATTATGCTTTTGACCAATGACTGCCACACTACCATTTTGGTTCCAGTGGCCATGGTGTCTTTCATTTTCCCACCTGCTTATTATGGGAGTGCAAACAAAAACTGACAACCCACAAACAGAAGGTGGTCAATACACCCACCCTTCTGCTTATTCTTTGTCTGTATAAGCAAGATGCTTCTAAAAGTCCATTGAAAACCACTTGCTTCCCAATTAAAAACTGCCACATGTGAGTTGAAGTGTGTAAAAATGGGCATTTGAGAAACCCAGGAAATCCCTTTCCAGAAATACAGATCCTGAAAGATAAGGTAGGGATGAGTTGGATGACAATCAGTTTAATTCCCCTCTCCATAGTGTGAGCCAGCCCTTTCCAGGTGATTTCCCACATAGATCTTCAACACATGGTGCAACAGTTCATCTCTCCAGAGGTTGTGCAAGCATCCCTAGATGTGTTATCCACTCAAGGACAGATCCCTCCTGAAGGCCCATCAAGTCAGATGGAAATTAACATAGAGAATGGACCACAATACCTCAGCTGGGGTAAGGAGCTGTTGCTTTGTGTGGGCTTTGTCCCTGCTGATGGTGGACTTGCAGAACCAATTGTGAAGTGTGGTTTTCTTGACTCCAAATGCTTCAGTGGTGGTGTATACAGATTTAAACTCCTTTGCTCTCAAAGCAGCAATAGCAAGTTGAAGACAGTCCTCATAGTCATTAGGGAGGCCTTGGGGATCAATAGAGCACATGTAGGAGGCAGGTTGTGATGAAGGAGACTGACTGACAGGTGGGTGTCTCAATCATCAAAACTACTGGTATTTTGTCCACAATTTTGGACATTTGACAGCTGGTAGCACATTTCAAATTCCCCAAGAACATCAAGCAGAGGCCTAGCAATATTATGTATTGATAGCAATGCAATTGTCTAGTGGAAAGTGGCAGCATTTGGGTTTTTGCTTAAAAATCATCAGGTTCATACCCAATTTCATGCAAAAATGAGGTCTCCCAAAGTTAGGAAAACATATTTCTGTTGGAGTTGGGGTCCAATGGGCCAAAGGATGGTTTTAAAGGGGCAACCCCTATTTGGTAATCACAATGGATCCAAGCATGTCTGCTCCATCTGGAGGACTTCTCCTAGGTCCATGAGCAGTTCCCTGTGCCCATTGACCTTTCTCATAGTTTTACTCCTGTATTCTCTTTAGTACACCTCTGTTTTCTTCCTTGTACCTCCTGTAACTCTCTCCTATCTTGTAGACCATATATTGGTCAACACTTTGCAAATACCAGTAGTCTCTTTTGCTTTGCCCACCCTCACTCTGCTTGAGCACTTAGGCACTCCTATAAATCTATCTGCCCTTGTCATTGGTTCCTGGAGTCCTAGGCTTTTTCATATCCCACAAGTTTCTGTAGTATTTTTTACACTACTGGATGCATACAAACATGATGCTCCTGATAGTGAAGGTTTCATAGAAAAAGAAGGACAATTGAGAGAGTAATTCTTGAATGTCCCACTTCTAGGGTGTGTCCCACTTCCAGATCCAAAACAGTAATAGGGGTATTCATGCTGGCAAAAGTGGAACAAAAGTGAGGCAAAAGTGAAAAACAAAAGTGAAGCAAAAGTGGAAAAGGCTTGGCAAAAGTGAGACAAAAGTGCCACTTTTGCTCAATTCTGTGGAATGGCTCAAGAGGTTGTGCAAAGTTCAAAAGTCATTCCAAAAGTCACTCATCAAAAGTGGCCAGGCTCCCTGAGCTGTACAGTTTAATTTCCCACCAGATTCAACTCTCTCTACTGTCTACACTGCTCATCTTCCCACTCCAGTCTGTCTTTGACCCCCTGCCTCTACATTGCACCCAGCAATGGGGAAGAGGAAAGTTCTTGATGGTTCCATGCCAGCTGTAAAGGGCATGAAATCTGCCTGTATAAAGATGGTGACAAGCAATAAAGCTGCTGAGGACACTGCTAACTCTAAGATCCCCTGGCACTCCAACTGTTGCTGGACAGACTGCTTGGTTGCCCATCTCTTAGAGAACACAGACTTATGAATCAAGCTCTTCAGTGATTCAACTACAAAAGCCAAAGCTGAAGATTGCTCAAAGGTAGCTCCTAACCACATGTGCTGGACAGTACTAACAGGCCCAACCAGATTACAAGTGGCAAGCCCAAAAAATTCTACCACACAGCATTAGCAAGAGTAATCTTTGATGTTGACAGCAAGCCTGAATGTGATAAGGTAGTGTGCTTCCATACTCATCAACTCTCCAGAAACTTCCATTTGCTTATGTAATGTGTCATGTGTGGTGAAACTCCTTTGACTGAGCTTCAAATCCCTGGATTACACCCCCAGTGCATCATAGTGGGGTGAAGATTGTTTGGAAACATTGTATGTGATGTATATTATTGTGGTACAGTGGTATTTGCACATTCTGAGTTAATTTCATGCTCCAATTCTGGAGGGAGACACTGATGGCCCCAATACTTCTTGACAGCCCACACAGCCTCTGAGCCACTAAGTCCATGACAGTATCCATCCATAAATCTAAGGGTTCAGTTGAAGAAACTAATGGGGAGCTGTCAGCCTAGAGTCTAATAGAATTCAGAGCAAGTTTACAACCCTCACTGTCACATAGACATGAGTGGCACAGATTCTAATGCAGAGATTGTATGCCTTTGAAGGATATTGGGGTCTGAGGACATGGTGGATTGACAGTAGACATGCTTTGCATATCCCCAACACATTTCAATGAAGTTCAATTCCAGGTGAAACTTCAGAAGAAATATCACAGCACACCCATGCTGTTCACAAAGTTCCTCCAATAAAGACTTCACATTTGCAAAGTCTGGCTGATTGAACAGGATGTGACAGCAACAACAGTCAGTGGATCCAGCTGCACACTTGAAATTCTTGCACTCTGCTTTGAGGGATCAGGCATTATTGAAGCCACACTCTTCAAGAATTTGTGCCATGCCTTTGAACAGTCTGGGGTCCATTGGATGACTTTCAGGGAAGTAAAGATCTTGTGGTTGGCTGTCAGAAAACCATGCACCACTCATTTGCTTGAACACCTTCAGTGGTTTTCTGTTGACCATAAACAGGTTGCCCATCAGTGCCATGCTGAAAAACCTTTACTCCCCAGTTCTCAGACCACCTCTTTCCATTACCATTGGGGTTGGGCAGGTACTTTGGCATGTGACATGCAGATAAGGAGTCATCAGCATGTTTCCTGTGAGTCATTGCATTGTCATACTGAAAAGTGTGGTCCTCATTCAGGTAATGGACATCCAGGAGATCCATAGCCTTCATCACCTGTTCCAAGACTTCATCACATGTAAAGTACCCATTGTGCTCTTTTCCCAGTCATAAAAACACCTGAGCACCAGAGCCAGAGCCATCTGGATTTTGAAGCCATCCATAGTCAGGAGACACATAATCAGCAACCATCAGTGAGGCCCCTTCTCCTTTTGCATATGGTTTTGCACTCTCACTGGCATGGACCCATCATCGATTCCACCAATTGTGTGCATAAAAAATGGATTCATCATGACACCAGATGATGGTGGGATGTGATGGAACCAATGCTGCCATGTCTGGACTCCCATCTCTGTCAAACTTGCAGGTCTTTGCCTCCAGGCTGGCCCATTTGGGGAGGAAGATAGACTGTCAGTATGCTACAACATCATCTTGTTCGTGACCATCTGCATATTGACCCTTAGGATCTTTTCTCTATTGATACTCCATGATCTTCAGCCAATGGCAGGCAGTTTTGTGTGAAATTGTCTGTTTTAACTTGAGGTGAGTCTTCATCTCTGGTGTATTGATAAAATGAACAATATCTTGAGCGCTAATGTAGGGCCCAAGGTTTTGGAGATACAGGATGATTTTGTGAGCAAGGTCTTCATCTCATACCAGTAACAAGACATTCCATGTTCTGTAGACATTCATTGGGAGGTTTTGAGCGTTTGCCAGGTATGCATGACCCCATCTCAGAGGCATCAAGCTAGCCATGGCCCCTTTCCAGCTGCTGTTGCTGCCACCAATGATGCTGCAATCCAACCCCAACTATCTGCAAAGTCATTGGAGATGTAGATGTGCAGGAACATATGCATCATCTTGAGTTGACCACAGGTGAGTAGGTCAAGTTTTGGATCTTTATACCCAGCACCAGTTTTGTGAGGAGGTCTGAGGACATTGTCTAGCCCTTTAATGCTGGCCCACACAATCCCAATAGATGGCAGTAGCAAGTAGTATCACCTATGGGTTCCATCAGGTGTAGTGGGCAGACCTGGCACCCACATATCATTGCATAGTGAGGCTGATGAGGTATTTTGGGAGGAAGCAACATAAGGTGAGTTTTGATCCACTTCTCCATTGTTGGGTATGTGACTATTGCTGAGGCTTGCCATGTCTGAGGCTCCACCATCACCATCTATTATCAGGGTAGGCTCTGTTGTCTTGGAAGACCCAGTGCTTGAGTCTGGTGGCAGGAAAGTGGTGACATCAGGCTCTAATGAAATATTGTCCTTGGCATTGATAACAGATGTTGGGTATGTCACACATTCAGGTAAACTAGCAGTGACTGTGGCTATGCCTACCAGCTCCTGGTCCCCTTCCAAGTCTGAGTCTATAGACAGATCAATGAAATGTTTTGGTACTGCATTCCTTGGGGGTGCTGATGGAGAATGTGCTGGCCTTGGGTGGAACCAATGGGAAAGATGCCTCTGGGTTGTATTGTCCTCATCCCTGGCCTCAGCTTCTCATTTTTGCTGATTGTGTTGCCAAATTGTCCTTGGTGCTAGTTTGCCATTGATCTTGCAGCCTTTGTATGTGACTGTCACCCCTGCCATGGCTCCACAAACACCAGCACAGACTTTGGGGGGAGGCATGACACAGCTGATGCCAGGAATGTGGAAAATGACAATGTGTCTGAGGTTGGTAAGTCATCCTCAGACATATTTGAGAACATAGACACTGAGGCACTTGCAAAGGAATTCTCCTCCTCATCTTCCCAGTCAGGGGTTTCAGTATCCTCCAGAGTGGGTATCAGGGACAGTGGCTCAGGGGGTGATATGGAAGTGCAAAGTTTCTGGAATATGAATATTCTTTAATGAAGGTCTATGGCAAAATTATGGTGCATGGGCATGCCTTTCTTTGTGCATGTTCACCAAGGTTGAGGCTTCATACTTGTTTCCAGTTCTTTAACTGGGGCATATACCCTGAAACTGTATAGAATCAAGTTGCGCCGGAAGTTGCCAGATCTCAAGAACGAACACTGGCAACGGGCACGGACAAGCTC
>MU129121.1:64239-90104 GCA_014904985.1 Hydnum rufescens UP504
CAAGTGTGCAATGTTTGGATCATTTCTCTCTCTAAGACACACCACCACACCCCAGAACTCTGGGGTGTGGTGACAAGGTAAGTCCCTTGATTTTTTTATATACATTTGGGCAAAAGGAGTGGCCCAAGCCACTCTTTTTGCCCTGCTTTTGATTTTTTACTTACCAAGTCCTATTCCGCTATAAGGTCCCCCCTCTGGCGATGTCTGGGCTCAAGATCATGCCCTATACACACCCTCCCCTGTCCCTAACCTTCCCCAGAGGTGACAGTGGCATGAGCAGTGCTGGCCTAAGGGCTGGTGCTGCTCGTGTGACTTGCACATTATGGGGGGGTTGGCCTAGGTTCTGGGAGTTCCCACAGACAATAAAACCGACGAAAACAAGACAAGTGATGACATGAGGAGATGCCAAGTCCCCCAGACCCCTAGACCTCGTCTCTGGGGGTCAATATTGCAGTATCAGGGTAAGATAACGAATTCTGTGGCAACCCCAGAGCCCATGCCCACCAAAATTAGTGTGCATGGGCTCCAGAGTATCCTTTACCTTCCCAGATGTCCAAAACCTGCGACCAGTGCCTGTGGGCAATGATCGCGTGTTTTTTTTATCTTTTCTTAATCTTAAATTTTTGTAGAATAGAGTGTACTTAGATACTGTAGTATAAGTATCATATCATATGCCATTAGAATCTGTAGAGACCAGGTGCTGCATAGCAGCTTGGTGAGTGAGAAATAGTGGCAACCGCAGACTACAAAGGCAAATCAATAAGTACATGTGTAGCTACACTATTTGAGGTGTAGCAACATTCTATAGTACATAGATACCCTAGGTACATAACTGTAGCTCCACCAATAGTCTCATTCAAAAATGTAGCTACACTACCTGGGAGCTCCCGGGGGCTCCACCCCCAGACTCCCAGTGGAACTACACTTCAGAGCATGTAGCTACACTTATTTACATAAAATAATGAAATTGTAGCTCCACTGAGATACACATTCAATTGTACCTCACTAGGTTGACATCCACACAGGACGTAGTCTACCTAAGGAAGTTGCCGAAATGGGGGGCCTGAGGTGAAGTGGTCTCGGTCTCACGGAGGTCTAATTGATATCGTACTAGGTCGAGCCAAGGTGTCTGGGACCAGGTAACAGGGCAGGCGGGGAAGCATCCCGAAATATTTTCACCACTGTGAACGTATTACATAATCGTTCATCTCGCTTTACTGTTTTCGCCTTTCCCTCGGGCTATCTGCATGATCTGGCGAGTTATGTAGTCATAAGCGGCTTCCGCCGCACCCGCAAGCCTGCGCATTTCAGTGCCGTATACCTCTATGAGCTCACCGATGGTGCCCTGTCTGCTGAATATCACTTGGTTGCTCTGATGTACCACAACCCCGCAGCCAGTGTGGCGGATACTGCACTATCAACCCATCATGGAGTCCGCTCCATGCTTACAGTAACTCTCCAGTCCCACTACGCCATCTTTCCAGGGGGATCTCGTCCTGGAATACAGCGATCATACGCATTCACCTAGCCACAAACGAATAAACTGTCTCTTGTTTCTCTCTTCTCTTGACTTCAGCCTTACTAGACGTCGAGTCAACCTCTCTCTATTTTCCCTTAATTGGATTCCTTGGATGTCAGTCATCGCGGGGAGGTAGGTTAGTCGCTCTCATCCACATCTTCCCCCCTTTTTTTTCCGGGGGGAGCGGGGGACCCGGTGTCTCAGCCGCTTTGTACTGTCCCTGACCACGCACACGGTGTGTCTGTTTCAGAAAATATCAGATTGTTTCATCTGTGTGAATTTCTCGAGGCTGGGAACACAATCCTGGCACCATCACCTACGATGCCCCACATCACAGGGATTGGCTCAGGTCCCTCATTGGTCCACTCGGGCCACCGCTGAAAATGCGCGTTGTTTACCCTGGTCCTCCAAGGCTCGGTGATCCCCCACAGGACGGAGAATCAAGTTGAAATGACGTCTAGAGGGAAAAAAAACTCGGAGTTTGGCCTGTTTTGGTGCGATCCGGATTTTCCTGCTTTGGATTGCAAGTCCATATGGGCATGTGGGTGGTTGGTTGCTCTTCTTATACGTAACAGCCGAAATCGAGAGAAGCGTGATCGTGGACCTGGATGTGTGTTCTGCGCGGCGGCGGAGATCGGTTCGGTGGCACTCACTCTTCAGCACTATGTCCATTTCAAAATTATTCTAAGCCATGCATGTAATAATCCATGAAATGCAAAGAGCAACAACGTTCGGATTGTATCTGAAGTGATCCGCATTTCTTCATCGTCAAGGGTTCTTGAGGCAACTAATATAACCGTGACATCAAGTTCCTTGTACTGCTCAACCTTGGCAAGCAGAGATCCGGCCGATTGCACGCTACCCCGAGAACTAGGTGTCATTGACATACGACTTGACCTCCTCATGGCCCCTGCTCTTATGCCTGAATATTCCCCCAGCACGAGATTGACTATCGCAGGAGATATCCGATCCAATCCACGGGAATCTACCAAGGGAAATATACAGCTCATCACAATGATAATGTTGATGAGGTATCCCAGAAGGATTATTCGGCTATAGTACGGTATCGTTTAACAGAAACTCTATTTACACTCGATGGACACCCACATTCTTTGACAAATTGCATAGGCCTATGAAGGTAGTGACACAACAATTGCAGCTGGCAGGACAAATGGTGCTGAAGGCAGGAGAGCCCCAACCATAGTGGCCGCGGGTCCGATGACCTTTACGGTGGTATTGACACTGAGATGTTTCCATATCATGCTTTGTCATTTAGATCTACAGGATAGGGCGATGCTTACAGACCCGGAGGATTCGGATGGTCGCTTGCTAGATCTGTAACCAGATGCGCTGGAAATTCTGTCAACTTTAGACACTACACCCATGCACCCGATTAGTCTGAACAATCGTCGCAACGACTGATGCAAGACGTGCCTGATGGTTTGGGTCATTAAAATTCCAGACGTTGACGGATGTCACCATGGATGATCCCAATGCATTCATTGAGGCGGATGTTATTGAAGATTCCAGAGAACATACAACCCAAATACTCTATAGAAATGAAAAGGTGCACGAAGGGGGGGGAGTCGCTCGTGTTTCCAAAACAGACGCACTGTGTCGCCCAACACCCAACACTGGAAGATATCGCAGCATAATGGGGACGCCAGACAAGCAATAGTGAACAGATTGGACTCACTCAATCGATGTCGAGATCTTTGTTCCGAGATTATCTCTTTGAGCAACCGCGAAGAGCCAGGTTCCAAGATTCGGTTGCTCTAAATCACCGGTAGCCTCGCCCGTCGCTGTCTGCGTTCTTGCACCGGTCTTTGTAGGAGCATCGACGATAGTGTTCATGGCGAGGTTGATCAGTTTCTCAGTAGGGTCTTTGTACTCGATTGTCGTTGGAAATTAGGCCCTATCAGTGTGAGAATAGTCGTCCAACCAATAGTACAGACTAGAAACCTCGGTCCACGTATGTCGATTGCTTGCTGCCGCGTCGAGGGGCTTCTCGCAACTAACTTTGACGGCCTCCACAGCAGTCTCTTTGGCTTAACCCTCCCGTCCGGCTACGTTACTACCAAGGGACCGTGCGAGAACACTCTTCTTTCGCACAAGTTGGTCATACTTTAATGATTGGAACTTGGGATAGGGAGGATACGTTGCTAGCAGTCAGCATAGAGACACCAGTTTCAAGAGAACTGATTAATATACCCTCGTTGGCGAGGGTCTGGCGGAGTATCCCATTCTCCTCGCTCAAAAACTCGACCTCCAGGAACTGGGATCCCGCAGCACAACCTAGAGCCATGAGAAATCAGAATTTCTGGGGTACACTGGATAAAAGGCAATGTCACACGCACCAAATAGCATATAGCCTGTCTTTAAACCCCATTTCCGCGCTCCTCTAGATGAACTCTTGTGCCGTTCGAAGATTCTCGATAGCTCCACCAGAAAGTGCTTGCGAATCGTGTAGAATGAGTCGATGGCTGTCATCTGAGGCGAGTTCTTGATTAATGTCGCGTTGAGTGGCATGATCATCGGAAATCCTGTATCGCATGCATTGGGATCAAATAATGTGAGATTTAGGGAAGCAAGGAGCACGTACAGCGAGGGTTTTGGCGCGGAATACTGCATTGATCAAAGAAGACTCTCCCACTCCTAACTGCGAATGCTCTACAATGAGTGAGATGTATGGAAAGGATGCATGACTCACTTTGCCCATGAATACTCTGAACCTGACGACGCTACTGGTAGAGGTATAGATGACGAACGTAGCATACCTAGAATCATCTAGGAGAGTGTCGATGGTGGGTCCGAGCCACGGGGAGTCATGGGATGCGTTGGTAGGATTGGTTGATGCTGCTAGTTGAACTATCGCATCTGGCTCGAAGTTTAAGTAGCTGGATCAGTGGAATCCACAGTATAAGAGGTAGCTGTACGATTCGAAGGCGAAATGTGGTGTCCCCAATGGGGCACTTGGGGGGCAGCATTATTGGCTAACAAACAGAATCCACCAACAGGGTGCATCCTGAAGACACGTTGAGGCCTCGTGCACAGTCTAATTAATCAGAATGCAAGGTACAGAAAGCTGTGGACTGCAGGTGGATCCTCGCGAGTCAGTCACGTGAAGGGGATTGTCACGGCCAACGACCACCCTCTGGCCTGATTGGTACGTGTTTGCATCCTAGTCACTCAGACACAATCGGGCCATGGTGGCCATACCTGTCCCCATAATGGCCCTATCTCGAGGAAGCAACCAGGACAAGTTCGTTTTTCTCGGACAGAAGCTAATCAAGTTGACATAACGGGAATGCTCTTGCTGCCTGCCTTGTGACATTTTGTACATGTGCACGAATGTATTTACAATAACATTGTACACACACCACCTACACGCACCAACACCCTCTGTCTCATTCTCTAGTCCATCAACCATGTGGAAATCTATCCGCAAGCATTTTAAGAAGCATTTTAAGAAAGTATTCACCGAGGAGGAAGTCCCCGGTGGAGAGATCCCCGACAAAAATAGGCGCTTCAGGGTCCTCATACTTGGGCCGGCGAACGCGGGAAAGACCACTCTGCTCGAACGACTAACTGACAGCCCTGCCGGCGCAAGTATAGTGACCCGGAACGGAAAACGTGTAATTACTACAGATATTGAACTCAGTAGAGATGCTGTTCTAATTCATCCCTTTATCTCTCAGATTGAGGAGGTCCCCAGGGGATATGATCAAGTAAGAACCATCCTATCAAAGGCACGCTGTGGTTACTCGATGTTTTCATACTATCTAGCGAGGGATCCACACCATCGACGATGAAATCACTTACAAATCAAACCCTGATCTTGTTTTCCACGACTCTGGTGGTTTCGAGGCGGGAGGGGTTGAGGAGGTCAAGGCCGTCTGGCAATTTATTCGAAAGCGCTCATTAGCTTCCCCTTCACAGCAATTGCATGCGATTTGGTGCGTTTACATGTTGGTTCATACACCCTCACACCTGGATCCATCGATTGCTTCAGGCTCTGCATCCCAACCGATAATGACAGGCCCTTTGGATTCCTGCAGTCAGGCTTTTTCTCCGAGCCCACAGCATCAGGTATGTCCCATGAGTCGCACCATTCGATCCTTTCTCTTACGCACTGGTCCATGTTTCCGTTCAGTGCCTGTGATCGGAATTTTCACCAAGCTGGATGGAAGAAAGACGAAAATTATGACTCAGGTTCTCGGCCCTGCTTCCGACCCATCCGATTTCCTCGCTCGTGTCCCGGAGGTGGAGCAGAAAGTGGCTGAATTTGTTAACGGACTCGAGACACAATTTCGGAACCAGCAGTACCCACCTGCTGGTTTTCTCAGGGTTGGAAGTATGTATATTCTATCTGAGTAGCAATTTTTCCCAGTTAAATTTTGGCTTAAAGACATGCATGGGGTTACGGAGCGGAGCATAGCATCGTGCAACCAACTTCTTCGAGTGACTATGGATTCTCTTCCCGATGAGACCCAGAGATCATTGCTTGGCCTCACGGTTTGGAAAAGAAACCGCCGGATTCATACCATCTATGTTTTACAGCGGTGAGTGTGGATGTCCAATAGATTGATAGTGACTAAGAGGCATGTTTATCTCATAGAGTCCTTGCTGGTGGAGTTGAAGGTGCTGTCTCAAGCTGTATCAATGAGATGATGGTACAATTTGACTATGTTCAGGGAACATCATGACCAAAGCTCCAGGGCCTGGGGAAAATGAAGAATCCCAGTTATGTACAGATAAAGGGTTCAGGATTCTCATGGTGAGTGACTGTGCAAGTTATGAGCAATGTATTGATTGTCTCATATACTGTAACTGCAACAACTGGTGATACATCATTGGTTTGTTGGATGGCATTGACAACATAGGAGGTATAGCCACAGGCACTAACATTCAGTCCACAATGACTGACTTACATGTTTCCTTGTGGCATTGACAACATAGTTGGTCAGTCTGGATCTCCAAATTTGATACATAGTGTCTGGCTCATACATTTTTTGATGCCATTGGGGATGCAGTATGTGAGTGGATCTCTCACCATTGGATATGTGGTCACTCCCTGATACAGCTTCTGCTGGAATCTGCAATGCAGGGGGTGAGTTTGCATCTCTTAGTTAATGTGAGGTTGCTAGGTGTATATCTTTTGCTGGCATGGATAACTTAGCATGTGAGTATGCATCCCACCTCTGGATCCACACTGTCCCTGGCTGATATATTCCTCTGTGACATTGATATGTAGGAGGTAAGACTGCATCTCACAGTTTGGTATGTGGTCACTACCTGATGGAACATTTGGTGGCATGAACAACATAGAATGTGGGTTGGCTTCCCTTATTATTTGATGTGTGATGACTGACTCATAGATCTTTTGGTGCCATCAACAACACAGGATGTAGGTCTGGATGTCTTGGGATTTGATGCTTAGTTGCTGACTGACAGGCCTTTTGTTGGCATTCACAATGTAGTATGTGAGTATGGATTCAATATGAGGTCCATGGCTGATATATTATTGGATGTGATGGGTAAAATAGGAGGTAAGTCTATATCTCCCAGCATTCATCAGTGGTTTCTTGCCAGTGGATCATTTGGTTGCATGGATAATGTAGTATGTAAGTGAGAATTTCCTATAAGCTAGCACATGCTCACTGGTTGACCAATTGTCTGATGGCATGGACAATGTAGAAAGTAAGTCCAGATCTTGTGCAATTTGAAGCACATGGGTAGGCTGACATTTCTTTCTCTGTCATGGACAATGTAGGCTGTAGGTCCAGGTCTCTCACAAATGTGTGGTTCCTCATTGGTACATTGTTTGGTCCTGTTGACACTGCAGCCTGTAAGTTTGGATATTCCCCAATTTGATGTGTGGCTGGCTAATACATTGTTTGGTGATACTGATAATGCAGGATGTAAGTCTGGATCTCCTCCACCTTAATGCACTGTCACTGTATGATGCATCACTGGATGATATCAACAATCAAGAATGTGGGCACCCATGCAATTTTGTGTGTGATTATTGGCTGATCCATCTTCTGGTGGTACTCACCATGCAGCTGGTGGGCAGCTTCTCTTACAATTTCAAGCAGGGTCACTGACTGGTACATCAATGGGTGGCATTCACAATGTAGGATGTGAGTGTGCATCCCCCAGGATCATTAGTTGCTAGCTGATATATTTTTCAATGCCATCAACAATGTAGGGTGTAAGTCTGGTTCTCCTCAAAGCAATGCACAAGTGCAGGCTGATATTTCTGTGTCTGACTTGAACAATGTAGGAAGTAAGGATGTCCCACAATTTAATGCATGGTCACTATCTGATACATTGTTTGGTCCCATTGAAAATGTAGCATGTAAGCTCAGATCTCTTCTAATTCAATGTAGGATCACTAGCCAATATATTCTTTGTTGACATTAATAATGCAGGATGTAAGTTCTGATCCCTGCCACCTTGCTGCACAATCACTGGCTGACATATTGCTGGATGACATTAACAATGCAGCTAGTAAGCCTGGCTTCCTTTTGATTCAGCATGTGGTGATTGGCTGACTCACCAATGGGACCAACAATGTAGCTGGTGAGCCCATGACCTTGCACAATTTGATACAGGAATTGCTAGCTGATTCATCATGTGGTGGCATTGTCAATGTAGGAAGTGAGTTGTGTGCCCCATCTGGTGTATTATTGGCTGATACATCACCTGGTATTTCAAAAATGTAGGAGGTATGTTGAGGTCTCTGGCAATTTGATAGAAGGCCAATGGCTGATACATTGTTTGGTGGCATGGCCCATGCAAGGTGGTGAGTTTTCTCTTCCTACCATCTATTGTGTGGCCCTTGGTTAATATACCTTTGGTTACATTGTCACTACAGTATGTAAGTCCAGATCTCATACTGATCAATGCATGATTTCTGCCTGATTCATCTTCTGGTATCTGCAACACAGAGGGTAGGTCTGGAGCTTTGGATTCCATACAACATTTCTGGGTGATTTATCAATTAGTGGTGTTGATAACATAGAGAGTAAGATGAGGTCTGTTAGAATTTGATGCAAGGTGCCTGGCTGATAGATTGGTTGGTCACCTGAACACTGTAGGATGTAGGCCCATATCACCTTCTATCTGAAGAGTGGTTAGAAGTTGACACATCTTTGGGTGGATTGATAATGTAGGAAGTAAGTGATGTGCTAGAATCCAATGCATTGTCCCTTGCTGATTCATCTTTTGGTGGCATTCACAACATAGGCTGTAAGTGTGGATGTGGTAGAATTCAATGCATTGTCCCTTACTGATTCATCTTTTGGTGGCATTCACAACATAGCTTGTAAGTGTGGATGTGTTAGAATTCAATGCATTGTCCCTTGCTGATTCATCTTTGGTGGCATTCACAACATAGGATGTAAGTGTGGATGTGTTAGAATTCAATGCATTGTCCCTTGCTGATTCATCTTTTGGTGGCATTCACAACATAGCCTGTAAGTGTGGATGTGTTAGAATTTAATGCATTGTCCCTTGCTGATTCATCTTTTGGTGGCACTCACAACATAGCATGTAAGTGTGGATGTGTTAGAATTCAATGCATTGTTCCTTGCTGATTCATCTGTTGGTGGCATTCATAACATAGTGGGTAAGTGTGGATGTGTTAGAATTTAATGCATTGTTCCTTGCTGATTCATCTTTTTGTGGCATTCACAACATAGGATGTAAGTGTGGATGTGTTAGAATTTAATGCATTGTCCCTTGCTGATTCATCTTTTTGTGGCATTCACAACATAGGTTGTAAGTGTGGATGTGTTAGAATTTAATGCATTGTCTCTTGCTAATTCATCTTTTTGTGGCATTCACAACATAGGCTGTAAGTGTGGATGTGTTAGAATTTAATGCATTGTCCCTTGCTGATTCATCTCTTTGTGGCATTCACAACATAGGATGTAAGTGTGGATGTGCTAGAATTCAATGTATTGTCCCTTACTGATTCATCTTTTGGTGGCATTCACAACATAGTGGGTAAGTGTGGATGTGGTAGAATTCAATGCATTGTCCCTTGCTGATCCATCTTTTGGTGGCATTCACAACATAGGCTGTAAGTGTGGATGTGTTAGAATTAAATGCATTGTCCCTTACTGATCCATCTTTTGGTGGCACTCACAACATAGCATGTAAGTGTGGATGTGTTAGAATTCAATGCATTGTCCCTTGCTGATCCATCTTTTGGTGGCATTCACAACATAGTATGTAAGTGTGGATGTGTTAGAATTCAATGCATTGTCCCTTGCTGATCCATCTTTTGGTGGCATTCACAACATAGGCTGTAAGTGTGGATGTGTTAGAATTCAATGCATTGTCCCTTGTTGATCCATCTTTTGGTGGCATTCACAACATAGCATGTAAGTGTGGATGTGTTAGAATTCAATGCATTGTCCCTTGCTGATTCATCTTTTGGTGGCATTCACAACATAGGGTGTAAGTGTGGATATGTTAGAATTCAATGCATTGTCCCTTGCTGATTCATCTTTTGGTGGCATTCACAATATAGGTTGTAAGTGTGGATGTGTTAGAATTCAATGCATTGTCCCTTGCTGATTCATCTTTTGGTGACATTCACAACATAGCATGTAAGTGTAGATGTGTTAGAATTCAATGCATTGTCCCTTGCTGATTCATCTTTTGGTGGCATTCACAACATAGTATGTAAGTGTGGATGTGTTAGAATTCAATGCATTGTCCCTTGCTGATTCATCTTTTGGTGGCATTCACAACATAGTGGGTAAGTGTGGATGTGTTAGAATTCAATGCATTGTCCCTTGCTGATTCATCTCTTTGTGGCATTCACAACATAGGATGTAAGTGTGGATGTGTTAGAATTCAATGCATTGTCCCTTGCTGATTCATCTTTTGGTGGCATTCACAACATAGGCTGTAAGTGTGGATGTGCTAGAATCCAATGCATTGTCCCTTGCTGATTCATCTTTTGGTCGCATTCACAACATAGGCTGTAAGTGTGGATGTGTCAGAATTCAATGCATTGTCCCTTGCTGATTCATCTTTTGGTGGCACTCACAACATAGCATGTAAGTGTGGATGTGTCAGAATTCAATGCATTGTCCCTTGCTGATTCATCTTTTGGTGGCACTCACAACATAGTATGTAAGTGTGGATGTGGCAGAATTCAATGCATTGTCCCTTGCTGATTCATCTTTTGGTGGCATTCACAACATAGGCTGTAAGTGTGAATGTGGTAGAATTCAATGCATTGTCCCTTGCTGATTCATCTTTTGGTGGCATTCACAACCTAGCATGTAAGTGTGGATGTGTTAGAATTCAATGCATTGCCCCTTGCTGATTCATCTTTTGGTGGCATTCACAACATAGTGGGTAAGTGTGGATGTGTTAAAATTCAATGCATTGCCCCTTACTGATTCATCTTTTTGTGGCATTCACAACATAGGATGTCAGTGTGGATGTGTTAGAATTTAATGCATTGCCCCTTACTGATTCATCTTTTTGTGGCATTCTCAACATAGGATGTCAGTGTGGATGTGTTAGAATTCAATGCATTTCCCCTTACTGATTCATCTTTTTGTGGCATTCACAACATAGGATGTAAGTGTGGATGTGTTAGAATTCAATGCATTGTCCCTTACTGATTCATCTTTTTGTGGCATTCACAACATAGGCTGTAAGTGTGGATGTGGTAGAATTCAATGCATTGTCCCTTGCTGATTCATCTTTTGGTGGCATTCACAACATAGGCTGTAAGTGTGGATGTGTTAGAATTCAATGTATTGTCCCTTGCTGATTCATCTTTTGGTGGCATTCACAACATAGGCTGTAAGTGTGTTAGAATTCAATGTATTGTCCCTTGCTGATGCATCTTTTGGTGGCATTCACAACATAGCCTGTAAGTGTGTTAGAATTCATGTATTGTCCCTTGCTGATGCATCTTTTTGTGGCATTCACAACATAGCCTGTAAGTGTGGATGTGTTAGAATTTAATGCATTGTCCCTTGCTGATTCATCTTTTGGTGGCACTCACAACATAGGGGGTAAGTGTGGATGTGTTAGAATTCAATGCATTGTCCCTTGCTGATTCATCTTTTGGTGGCATTCACAACATAGCATGTAAGTGTAGATGTGTTAGAATTCAATGCATTGTCCCTTGCTGATTCATCTTTTGGTGGCATTCACAACATAGTATGTAAGTGTGGATGTGTTAGAATTCAATGCATTGTCCCTTGCTGATTCATCTTTTGGTGGCATTCACAACATAGCCTGTAAGTGTGGATGTGTTAGAATTCAATGCATTGTCCCTACTGATTCATCTTTTTGTGGCATTCACAACATAGTGTGTAAGTCTGGATGTCTTTGAACTGAAAGCATCACCCTCACTAACATATCCCCTGATGGTCTTGACAATGTAGGCAGTAAGTCCAGATGGCTTGCAATTCAATGTGTCACCCCTTGCTGATTCCTTTTTGGTGTCATTCCCAATGCAGCCAGTATGTTCAGATCCCTTATGATTCAATGTATCATTGCTTCCTGATGTCCCACTTGGTGGTTTTGCCCACATAGGAGGTCTGTCCACATATCCCACCCCTTCATTCATGATCTCTCAATCTGTTGCTTGCTGGCATGTATGCTTTAGGATGTATGTCCACATCTCTTACTTTTCAGTCTATGGTCCCTGGCTCATACACATTTTTCTGATATTTACAATTCAGCTTGTGAGTTCCTAGATCTATACAATGCAATCATAGTCTGTTTTCTAACTGCACTCCTTACAATTTCATTTATCACAGGATAATGTAAGTCACATCTAATGTGGAAAACCTGAATGATTCTGTCCAATTGTGATCATAATCATTGCTCACCTGTGCCTTCATTCTATCTGGTAAATATAGTCAATCATCACTTCCAACCTTATCCCTATCTCACATAAGTTTTATTAGGTGCTCAAATATGTAGGGGAGCAAGGCCTGTGCACCCTTCCTCAAACTGTTGGTCAGTTTAGATTTTCATTAATTTCCCACCTCCAGGGTATATAAGCCTTCATTCCAGCATCCCCAGTCTATCCCATCCAATGAGAATGTTCAATATCTGGTGTTTAATTGTTGTCAGTGTTGAGATCAATTCTAAGCTGCACAGGAGATTGCTTATCTTGGCTTGTTAAACTAGTGGTCATCCTTTGGATTCGGGGGGGGAGGGATGCAGATTTGCCTGATGCACACAAGACAGAGCATACTGCTAGGTCTATCCAGGACCAGATCAAGGATGATGGAGGTTTCCAGGGATCTGATTCATATGATATTGCAAAGAAACTTTCCAAGCTCATTGATGAGTATACAGCATTGTAGGCATCATGTGCAATTGCTGTATCAAGTGATGTCCTCCAATTTTATTGTGCTCAATCCTCATCTGACAGGCTTTATAATCAATTGACATCATTTTTCCCTCAGATGGAGACTGTACGCTGGAGTCATAGGTGATGGAGTGTAACAACATTACTTGCAATGTGTCAAAGTTGAAATTGTGGAGACAAACCTGAAGCCATACTGGCTGTAAGTGAAGATCTGTGGATCCAAGCAACAGTGCAATTCCACCCATCCCCCTTGGTTTCCAAGTTGGCCAAACCAGTCAGCCATAATTGTATATCTAGTTAGGCCCTTTTGCCTTGCTTTTATTCAATCTAAGAGTGGGTTTTTTGGTGGGGGCCCCTGACTGGCAGTATGAATATTGGAATGCATTCCATGCATTTCCATTGCATTGGGACTTGGATGGTGCTGCAGCCAATGCTATTCACCTGACCGATTCCAGACTCCATTTCCACTCCCTTGCCTTGGCATCCAATTCCCAGAAGAAATCAAGACACTTTGATTGCACCCAGGTGATTTGATCATTGGTGAACCAACCACTGTGATAGTCCTCAGAATCTGAACCAGCATTGGCAGAGCCCTGTTCATCATTCTGTTCTGCATGAGACAGATGGGGACTTGTTTGTGCAGTGACAGGCAAGCTTCTATGTGTAATGCTGGATACAGGGCTCACATGGGGGATATATTGACGAGAAGGAATAGTGGGCAGATTGGGACTTGTTTGTGCAGCGACAGGCGAGCTTCTATGTGCAATGCTGGATACAAGGCTCATGTGGGGGATAGATTGATGAGAAAGAATAGTGGGCGGAGGTTTATGAATAGGGAGTCCCATATTTGATGAAGACAAATGAGGGATTTTGACAACCATCCTCAGGTGGTGGCGAGCATTTGGAGCAGAGTCCCCATCAACATCAGAATCTGCAAGCGAAAGTTGCTCTGCATGAGAAGTCGGCCTTCTGGCATTGCCACCAACCTTCTTGGGCAACTTTTGGGCAACAGCAGCTGGTAGAATATTGGTATCGGCATCCACATCACTGTTTGAGCCCGCAAGTTCCTCCCCTTGAGCCGCCAAAGACTTTGAGGTGGTTGCTTCGTGTTTATATTTAGACCCATATTTTCTGAGAGTCTTAGGTGCCTGGCGCACAGCAGCAGCTGGGAGACCATCGGCATGCATGTTGTGCTCAGATGGAGGGGACTCCTCTGTGCATGCAGGAGTGTTAGTGGTCTTCTTCAAAGTGGATGTCATGGATTTAGTTGTTTTTGTGCTAATCTTCTTTGACCGCCCTTGGAGCACATCAGATGGCCATCCGCCAGAACGAGTCCTTTGAGCAGACATAATGCAAGAAAAGACAGTGAGTTACAACTAAGACTGCTATGAGTCCTAGCCGCCCCTCTTAAGTCAGAAGACAAGTGATACGTGGTTCTCAGAATAGTGAAAGAGCACAAGGGAGTACTGGAGTCACAGTTGAGGTTCCCAGACCACAGATATGCAGAGCCCAACAGTTAAATTTCTATCCAAACCCAAACACTAGATCAGAGTCACACAAGAGGCAACCACAATCAAGTGTGCTGAGGATAAATGTGGGCCCAACAGCCCCAGATGTCCACAGATGTCCAATCCACAGTTACGCTAGTGGTACCTGCAGGTTAAACCAAGTCAGGATTCTGATGGGGCAGAAAAAAAGATGTTGCATCTCACAGCAAGTCCCACTGAACTCAACACTGGGGTGGAAGTCCGTTTAGGTCCATAACACGCACAGAAGTAGATTACTAGTTATAGTTTAAACTTGAGAGGACCTGGCCATGGGCAAACTTGAGGAAAATAAGGGGGGACTTCCAGAAATGGAAATTTTTGACCTCTCGCGCACGGGGGTGGCTCATATGGGGGATGAATGGAAAGTTGATATAATGCCAGGAGTACCATAAAAGGTGACTTCCCGAATGTCCTGCATGGTTCACGTGGGAGCATTGGGTTGGGTGGATAGTTTGATCTCTTGACTTACCCACATTTCAAACCGGGGCAATGCCAAAAAGAACAGTAACTTATACCACATGACCCATTGCACTGTGGCAGCAGACACAACAGCCAGTAATCTTGGATGTATATAATATCATCTTGATGCCAGGCAAGCCAAGTTCTCATCCTGATGTTGCTCTCAATGCCTGACCTTACTTGTACTAGTCAGACAGCTTAATGGAATGACTGAACACATATAGAATCGATAAATTTGGACCAAACAATGAAGAAGTATCATACATCATTGAATTTCGGATACTGGGGACAATCTCTTGTCAAGTCCAGTTTGATATGCCAAGCAGAGGGATCTTTGGAGAAACCAAATGTTTCATCTGCAACCAGATTGGTGGTGAGAGTGCTCGCAAAAGCTGCACTAGCCATCTGGCATATGCGATGAATGACACTGTGAACTGGCCCTTCAGTAGGCCACATGGTGACCAACCCGGTCAGCCACAAATGTGTATCTAGTTAGATACAATGAGCCTTGCATTTAAATAGTCTAACTAGATGTTTTTAGGCGGGGGCCCCTGGCTCTGAACTTGGAAAAATTCACCAAAATTGGGACTTAGGGAATCTCAGACTTGCAGCCGGCCATACGGGCATATTGGGGATAGTTCTATAATTATTTATATTATACATATCCGGGTCAGCGGGGTTTCATTCAGTGGTCAGTCCTGTTATTGACTTGTTTATTTATTGATTTACTGTATTTATTTAAAAATTCAATAATTCAATATACACCCGCCTGGGCGGGTGTGGTACCATCCCTCAAAAAATTAGCACCACACCCGCCCTAGCAGGTGTGGTTACATCCATACAAATCAAAAAGAAAAAAAAGGATTACTTAGCAGCACCACACCCGCTTGGGCGGGTGTGGTACCGTCACTCAAAATTTAAAAAATTCAAAAAAAAACTAAGTAGTACCACACACTTGGGCAGATGTGTGGTACCATCGCTCAAAATTTAAAAAATTTAAAAAAAACTAAGTAGCACCACACACCCACTTGGGCAGGTGTGTGGTACAAGGGGCTGGGCTTGATGATTCACCATTGGGTGGGTCGCGGGTCGCAGGTCATCATTTTGGGGGCTTGAATTTGGATCCTAAAATAATAGCATACATTAGTAAAAAAAAATTTCAAAGTGACGCAAAGGAGCAGCTTGGGCTGCTCCTTTTGCATCACTGTAGATATAGAAAATAAAAAAAAAAAAATACCTTGTAGTACACACCCGCCGAAGCGGGTGTGGTACTCGTTTTGGCTCGCGGCTGTGGGTTCTTGGATTGGGTTGCGGGTGGCTGTGCACATTGGTTTTTCATCTGTGTTCTTGTTGGGTGGGGTTTCGTGCATCGAGGGGAGACCTAGAATAATCAATAATACGTTAGTTTGAAAAAAAAAAACAGAAGCAGCACCCAAAGAGCAGCTACTGCTGCTCTTTGGGCACCGTTGTACAAGAAACTCACCAGCTATTACCACACACCCGCTGTGGCGGGTGTGTGGTATTTCATCCGTCATGGTGTACTTGCGGGTGTTCAGGCGCTGGGCTCTTGGATCGAGTTGCGGGTTGCGGGTGGCTGCACACATCCCTTTTTTGTGTGGAGGGTTTTCGCGCTGGGGGACGGATCAATCACTAAATAACACGTTAATTTAAACAAAAAAAAAACAAAGGAAGCACCAAAAGAGCAGCTTTTGCTGCTCTTTTGGTGCTTTCCTACATCCTGAAAACTTACAAGGTATTACCACACACCCGCCACAGCGGGTGTGTGGTACGCGATTTCGTCGATCGTCGTGTTCAGGGGGCGGGCACTCTGGGCTTGGGTGACTGTGTGTACTTGGGGCTCGTCCATGTGTGGGTTTTCACGTAGGGAAGGGACCTAGAATAATGAATACTAATACATAATACATTAGTAAAAACAAAAAGAAAACAGAGGTGCCAAAAGAGCAGCTTCTGCTGCTCTTTTGGCACCGGTGGGATTAGACGTACCTAATATTACCACACACCCGCCGAAGCGGGTGTGTGGTTTGTCCAGCGCTTGTGTCGTGTTTTGATTGCCGTTCGTGGGCTTCGTTTGGTGGGCAGGTTGTTGTTCTCCCGTGTTTGTTTGGTGGGGTTGCGGGTCCTGAGTTCAGATGTCAACCTAGAAATAATACGTCAGTAACAAAGAAAAAAAGAAAAAAGAAAAGCCACACAAAAGGAGCAGCGTATGCTGCTCCTTTCGCGTGGTTGTACTTACCGTGAAATTACCACACACCCGCTTCGGCAGGTGTGTGGTTTTGTCTAAGGTTTTGTCGGGGTGGTCGTCGTTGGCGGGTCCCATCTTCATTTCCAGGGGGGGTTCATTTGGCAGGTCCCCATTTTGTTTGACAATCTAGAATAGTGAATGTGTTAGTGAAGTGAAAGAGAAAAAAGGAGAGCCACACAAAAGGAGCAGCATATGCTGCTCCTTCTGCGCGGTTGTGCTTACCTTAAAATTACCACACACCCGCCGAAGTGGGTGTGTGGTTTGTCTGGGGCCCCTGCGGCCTTGCGTTGTGCGTTCCCGTTCCCGGGTTTCGTCTGGGGGGTATTCTTGGCGTCACGTTTCGGCCTCTCGTTTGGCGGGTGGTTCAGGCAATAGCCTAGAATAATAAATTGTGTGTTAGTTAAAAATTAAAACAAACGCAAAAAGAGCAGCCAGGGCTGCTCTTTTTGCGTCATTGAGTGTATACAGTGACTTACATTATGTTGAACCACACACCTGCCGCAGCGGGTGTGTGGTTTGTGTCACCACCTCTCATGCCTTCGTTTGGTGGTTTCATTTGTCCTGGTTTCATTTGCTGTGGCTTTGTTTGCCTGGGGCCACTCATTGAGCAGCCTGTCGTTTTTTTTGGTTTTGATCTGGAATAATAAAGGCTTCATTAGTATAAAAATTCACAGCAGCACAAAAAGAGTAGCTTGCGCTACTCTTTTTGCACTAGTGTATCTAGTGAGACAAAACTTACCTTATGACCACACACCCGCTTCAGCGGGTGTGTGGTCGTGGTCATGTGCTGGGGCTGCCGCTGCTGCTGCTGCTGTTGCTGCTGTTGCTGTTGCTGTTGCTGTTGCTGTTGTGTCGCGGTCGTGCGTCGCTTTCCTGTTGCTGGGTGTGGCTGTGCTGCACACTTGCGAAATTCAACGCCGGCAATTGCCGATACTCAAGAAGCGCCCTAAGTGCCGGCGCTACAAGCACAATACAGACTAATAGCAAGCATGTGGATGTGGAATATATAATATATAATAAATATTTGTTTAAAAATGTGAAGAAGAGGATGATAATGAGCCAGAGCTCAATAAGGGATGATATGCCTCATTGCAAAGTGGATTGGGTCACTTCCACGCATCAGAATTGGCCCAAATTTAAATATAGTGATGGTATATATACACCTTATATGGGTGACTAATTATATCCCGGTGAGATCAAATTCTTCTGGCATGCACAAAGGCTGGGTTCGGACAAGCTAAGGGCAAGCAAAGTCGCAGAGATGACGTGATTGAGTGCTGTTGCTGCAAGAGATTGTTTGACTTAATGCAGCAATCACAGGATGGCAATACATTATGCTCTAAAGACAAAGGTGAAACATAGCTGCATGGAGCATTTGGAAGAAAGCAGAAGTTAAGTGGAGTTCGCATGCATGTTATGTAGCGGGTGGAGAGTTTCCTGGCCAGGGTTAACGCAGCAGAATGAAGGAAATGTGCAGGAGCTTCGCTGCCTACAAAACTGCCAAGCCACCAAGGTTGCCAGTGGCTCTGTGGTTAGTGTTCTTCAAGTCTCAACCTCCCACCACCAGAAGCCCCACTGCCTCCCCATTTCCCCCCCCGCCTGGCTCAACCTTTATGGACTCACATCAACTTCACCTGGATCACAAACCCTGGCGCACTCCTCCTGAGGCCCATGCCTCACGAACCCACTTCCAGCACTCACCAGGCTCTGCCTCAACAAGGGCCACCCTGAGCACCACCTCGTGAGCCACTCCTGGACCTGCACTCATGAGCCACACTCCGAGCTTGCCTTCATGAGCACACCCTGAGCCCGCAGCCTTGTGAGCCCACACCTGAGCCTGCACCTTATGAGGCCCAACTTCTGAGGCGACCTTGTGAGCCCACCCTGCCCGCACCCTTGTGAGCCCCCAGCCCCAACCCTCACCAAGCCACCGAGCCACCATTGCAAAGCCCACTCCTGGAGCCAGTCCCACCAAGAATCCTTTTACGTGAGTCCACACTTCCCCACTATGCCAGCTCATTGGCTCAGAAAGAGCCCCTTTGTATCCCCCTCTATAGTCTCCTCTGTCACCCCAATCTTTACTTTTTTGGAGCTTTGAGGAACATGGGGGGGGAAGCTCGACCTAATCTGTCAACTTTCCTCCATTCCAAAAATCTTTGCCTCCAATAGGTTCCCCAGGTTCTTTGACAAGGCAATGCTTCACCTGTGAACCCAATTGCAATTTCAGACTAAGACTATTTACTCCTTTAACATGTCGTATTCACCCTCTCATTTGGCTCGTCCTGGTCCTGCCCCTCCTGTCTTTTTCTTTGTTTTGTTTTGTTCTCATTTCTCGTTCTTGTTACCATTTCTCATCATTCGGCATTTGCATTCACCTCCCTCACTGCCCCTTTCATTCCCACCTTAGGTACAGGCTTCATTGCGTCTCACATGTTCTTCATGAAGACAGTATAGCCATGTGACCATGATCCCCATTCCTGTTTGGCCTGGGTCTCGTCTCATTGGACAATGCGTTCCTCAATGCGCACAATTGGGCACATCCGATGCAGGAGGGATGAGTGGACCAGTGTTTCAAGGAGGGAGAAGTTGACAGACCCAGGGGCACCTTGTGGATGATGATTGGAGTGAAATCAAACAGCAGTGCCGTGCATCAAGGCACATTGTCCTATGACCTCCCACTTCCCCTCTGGTGGCTAGACGAACCCAGGGTGAGGTTTTAAATGTTATGTTAACATTCTCCCTGAGAGTTTTCCTTTTTCTTATAAATATTGATCCACTCACAGTTTCTCATGCAATACCAAAGTCGTTAACTGGTTGGACAAATGATGCGGTGGTTCCTGTGTACCATTAGTGGTTCATAGGATCTTCATCTAGTGTTGTTTCTGGTTCCCCTTGCCAAACCAAACATGGAGAGCTATGAGCCTGGCAATTGGGCCAGTGGTTTTGCCATTTTAGTTGGGTCCCTTCCAAGATGGCTTCAAAGGGGCCTGAGGTTTGGCTAAATCTGTCCCACAGGTTATTTGCCTCTCGATACTATGCCAGGAACAAATAAAATCAGTTACTGTTAAAAAGTCAGCAGAAAACGTGACGAATTGTGAGATGTTTTACAAAGGTGGGGCAGGGCTCGTGCGGCAGAGGCACCTAATGCCCTAAAAATGGTACTCTTAGTGGTTTGAGTTTGCATCTGAACCACCTAAGAGGTTTTGAGTATAGGCGTGTCTAAGACATGCCTGAGGGGTATTTTTGGGGAATTTTTCTTCTAATTCACTATATAGACATGTCAAAATAGCCCACTGCAGGCGCCCCAGGAGGGTTTGTTCACGGCTGGAGAGGGTTACAGGTCTAATTAGGCATGTCTAATAATATTGTCTGGAGCCTTAAGGTGTCTATCATCCTTTACTGTGTGTCTACTGGTGTCTAAATCAACATTTTGAGCCCAAGGCCTCTGGTGGCAGTACTAATAGGTGGTCTAATGTGTCTAGATCCAATAATAATCCAATAATAATGGTGCTATTGTGGATGCATTTCTACTAGTGTCTAATTAGAAACAAGCATCTGCTCAGGGGGAGATCAATTAGATGGGTTCTAATGGTGTCTAATTCAAACACTTGTGGACTCTTGTGGATGTGTGCACAGTAATGTCTAAATCAAACTTTTTACATAAGGGCCCTGCTCAAGTGACATCATTAGTTGTCTAATGGTGTCTAAATCAAACATTTTGACATAAAGGCATCTTTGTCAAGTTGCAGTATAAGGAGATGTTAATGGATGTATAGATCAATAATTGTGGGACCATTGCGATGTGTGTTTGGGCTACTATGTCCAAATGAAAACAAAGGCGAAACTGCTGGAACAACATCATTTAGGTGTCTCATGGCGTTATATGCTGTCCCTAAATCAATAGTTGCCTGCTGTCGTGTAACTACTAGAGAGTGTCTAGAGATGTCTAGGCAATGTCTAGAGATGTTTGGCATGTCTAGAGAGTCTCAGCATGTCTCGACATTGTACTATTAGTCAATGTCTAGGACAGGTCTAGACACATTCTATCATGGTCTATAGGTCATGGTCTAGCACATCTATCATGTTATAAGTCATGTTAGACACATCTGTTCATGTCTAATCTGTCCAGGACATGTCTAGACACATCTAGTCATGATCTATAGTCTCGTCCAGACATGTCTAACACACTAGTACATGTCTATAGTTCATGGTCCAGACATGTCTTAGTCATGTCTATAGCATTCTAACACATCTAGTCATTCTAGACAACATTCTAGTCATGTTACAGTCATGTCTAGACCAGTCTAGTCATGTCTAACAGTCATCTAGACATCTCTAGTCATGTCTTACAGTCATGTCCAGACTGTCTAGTCATGTCTATAGTCATGTCTACAGTACATGTCTAGACATCTAGTCATGTCTACATCATGTCTACATGTCTAGTCATGTCTAGTCATGTCTAGACATGTCTATCATGTCTATATCATGTCTATCATGTTAGTCATGTCTATGTCATCTAGACACATCTAGTCATGTCTATAGTCATGTCTAGACATGTCTATCATGTCTATAGTCATGTCTAGTCATGTCTAGTCATGTCTATGGTCATGTCTAGACACATCTAGTCATGTCTATAGTCATGTCTAGTCATGTCTAGTCATGTCTATGGTCATGTCTAGACACATCTAGTCATGTCTATAGTCATGTCTAGACATCAGTCTAGACATCATCTATAGACATGTCTAGACACATCTAGTCATGTCTATAGTCATGTCTAGACACATCTAGACATGTCTAGACACATCTAGACATGTCTAGACACATCTAGACATGTCTAGACATGTCTAGACATGTCTAGACATGTCTAGACATGTCTAGTCATGTCTATAGTCATGTCTAGACATGTCTAGTCATGTCTATAGTCATGTCTAGACATGTCTAGTCATGTCTACAGTCATGTCTAGACATGTCTAGTCATGTCTACAGTCATGTCTAGACATGTCTAGTCATGTCTACAGTCATGTCTAGACACATCTAGTCATGTCTATAGTCATGTCTAGACACATCTAGACATGTCTAGACAAGGAAAGGGTGCATTAGGTAATATCCCATAATAACTTTGGATATCCAGTTACATAATAAAGTGTTTCTTATTTTAAAAAAAGCCTAAATGCAGAAATTGGATGAAGTACATCCAAATAATATTTAGCCATCCAGCCCAATGGAGGCCCAGGACCAGGGGGAGGTGCCTTGGATGGGTGGAGGGACCCCTAAAGACCCTGACTGAGTGAAGAAATCAGGCCCAGAGCAATATCCAGTTACATAATAAAGTGTTTCTTATTTTAAAAAAAGCCTAAATGCAGAAATTGGATGAAGTACATCCAAATAATATTTAGCCATCCAGCCAATGGAGGCCCAGGACCAGGGGGAGGTGCCTTGGATGGGTGGAGGGACCCCTAAAGACCCTGACTGAGTGAAGAAATCAGGCCCAGAGCAAGTCACTAGTGCCTGGAGAGATGGGGGCAGTAAAATGAATACTGCAAATTGCAGAACTTGCTGAATCTGAACTGCTGGGCAGCTTGTTTTGAAATTTTGCACATAATTGGGGACTATTAGGGCGAAGAACATATTAAAATTTCAGCCAATGCCGATCAGTAGGTATTGAGATATGAGGAAAACAAGTTTGGACACTGAAAATTCATTTCCTCCCCTTAAAGAATACCTGGGAACTTGAAAATTTGCACAGAGTATGACAATATAATGTACTAATTATGTGCCAAAAATTATCCGAATCCATCCACTTTAAGGTAGGGAACTGGACAATGGATACCAGAGGCAGTGAAAATTGCCAAAAAATACCCAATGAGCAGACTATTCTGAAACTTGCCATGTGATTAGACACCACTCAGGTGAAGAACATATTCAATTTTCAGCCAAATCCATGCAGTAGGTACAGAGATATGAGGCAAATAGCTTTCAACCTTGAAAATTCATTTACTCCCCCTACAGACAAGATATGGACTTGAAATTTTACATGGAGTATGACCATGTAATTAAATAAATATGTGCCAAGAATCAGCTTATTTTGTTTACTTCTAGGCATTGAACTCCCTTTTCAGGCAAAATGGGAACAAAAGCCTACCATAAATGTAGAACACTCCACATTAGGACCAAACTAAGTGGAATAGGCTTAGAATATTCTAACACTGACTATATCCAAAAATGAAATACATTGGATGTGTGGAAGTGGTTGAAATTCAGGGGGAGGGGGAGGAAGATCAAAAGTCAATTATATAAGATGTAGAGCAGAGATTGCTCTAATACAATGCCAATAGTTTAATACATATATGGGGAGTATACATACCAAATATCAGCCTGATTGGACTCCATCTAGGCACTATTCCACAGCACTCCCCCTAAATAATAATTTCCTCCCCAGAGCCTTTCATCCATGCAATGGCCCTGAAAATTCACCCTTAGGTCATCCAAATACATTCATAACATTCCCAAAATTTCAGATTCATGACTCCAGTGTGAGAGTTTCCATAATATTGTCAAGTTTCACTGACATCCCCCCCCAACTGGGCACCCCCAGAGCCCCAATCACCCCACTCTTTGTAGGCCACACCCGGCCACCATTTGAGGCTCAGGCCCAAAATTTCAGCCCATTCTAAGCACTTTTGACATTGGTCACATGATCAAGATCCCCCCCTCCCCCTGCTTCACTCAGTTATCCAATCTGTATGAAAGCTGTTTCCATCTGTAGTAGTAGTATGTAACAGTGTATGATTCAAATTTCAGAACATTCCATGCAATATTGATTGAGTTATTCAAGAATATTCTAGATCTATTCAATTTGGGGTTAGAGGTACAGTATGTAGTGAAATTTCACTACATACTGTACCTCTAACCCCAAATTGAATAGATCTAGAATATTTCTTGAATAACTCAATCAATATTGCATGGAATGTTCTGAAATTTGAATCATACACTGTTACATACTACTACTACAGATGGAAACAGCTTTCATACAGATTGGATAACTGAGTGAAGCAGGGGGAGGGGGGGATCTTGATCATGTGACCAATGTCAAAAGTGCTTAGAATGGGCTGAAATTTTGGGCCTGAGCCTCAAATGGTGGCCGGGTGTGGCCTACAAAGAGTGGGGTGATTGGGGCTCTGGGGTGCCCAGTTGGGGGGGATGTCAGTGAAACTTGACAATATTATGGAAACTCTCACACTGGAGTCATGAATCTGAAATTTTGGGGAATGTTATGAATGTATTTGGATGACCTAAGGGTGAATTTTCAGGGCCATTGCATGGATGAAAGGCTCTGGGGAGGAAATTATTATTTAGGGGGGAGTGCTGTGGAATAGTGCCTAGATGGAGTCCAATCAGGCTGATATTTGGTATGTATACTCCCCATATATGTATTAAACTATTGGCATTGTATTAGAGCAATCTCTGCTCTACATCTTATATAATTGACTTTTGATCTTCCTCCCCTCCCCCTGAATTTCAACCACTTCACACATCCAATGTATTTCATTTTTGGATATAGTCAGTGTTAGAATATTCTAAGCCTATTCCACTTAGTTTGGTCCTAATGTGGAGTGTTCTACATTTATGGTAGGCTTTTGTTCCCATTTTGCCTGAAAAGGGAGTTCAATGCCTAGAAGTAAACAAAATAAGCTGATTCTTGGCACATATTTATTTAATTACATGGTCATACTCCATGTAAAATTTCAAGTCCATATCTTGTCTGTAGGGGAGTAAATGAATTTCAAGGTTGAAAGCTATTTGCCTCATATCTCTGTACCTACTGCATGGATTTGGCTGAAAATTGAATATGTTCTTCACCTGAGTGGTGTCTAATCACATGGCAAGTTTCAGAATAGTCTGCTCATTGGGTATTTTTTGGCAATTTTCACTGCCTCTGGTATCCATTGTCCAGTTCCCTACCTTAAAGTGGATGGATTCGGATAATTTTTGGCACATAATTAGTACATTATATTGTCATACTCTGTGCAAATTTTCAAGTTCCCAGGTATTCTTTAAGGGGAGGAAATGAATTTTCAGTGTCCAAACTTGTTTTCCTCATATCTCAATACCTACTGATCGGCATTGGCTGAAATTTTAATATGTTCTTCGCCCTAATAGTCCCCAATTATGTGCAAAATTTCAAAACAAGCTGCCAGCAGTTCAGATTCAGCAAGTTCTGCAATTTGCAGTATTCATTTTACTGCCCCATCTCTCCAGGCACTAGTGACTTGCTCTGGGCCTGATTTCTTCACTCAGTCAGGGTCTTTAGGGGTCCCTCCACCCATCCAAGGCACCTCCCCCTGGTCCTGGGCCTCCATTGGGCTGGATGGCTAATATTATTTGGATGTACTTCATCCAATTCTGCATTAGGCTTTTTAAAATAAGAAACACTTTATTATGTAAACTGGATATTGCTCTGGGCCTGATTCTTCACTCAGTCAGGGTCTTTAGGGGTCCCTCCACCCATCCAAGGCACCTCCCCTGGTCCTGGCCTCCATTGGGCTGGATGCTAAATATTATTTGGATGTACTTCATCCAATTTCTGCATTTAGGCTTTTTTAAAATAAGAAACACTTTATTATGTAACTGGATATCCAAAGTTATTATGGGATATTACCTAATGCACCCTTTCCTGTCTAGACATGTCTACAACATGTCTAGATGTGGTTA